>PNEQ01065484.1:0-11594 GCA_003012365.1 Medauroidea extradentata
CTGCACATGTGAGTAGAGCAGTATATTTAAGACACCGTTAGTGATACCCCGTAGTTTAGGTCGTTTTCCTTTGTGGAGCAAACTGAGGCAGATCACAACCGATAATAAACTGGGACGAACACTCATGACTTAGGGAATTCCGCCACTGGTGTTACCTAGTTACGTTCACACTGTAAGACAAATCACGGGAAAGAATTTTCGTACGTTGTTGTGCCATGTACGTCTGGTGAACTATTATTAAAAGACTGAAAGTTATTAAAGAAATTGGCTCCTTTTTTTTTTTACTTCTATGTAAACTCCTTAGGCTATCCGGGCATATTAATAACAAACGAGGAAAAGTCTAATTAGATAAGTCGTCGCAGGCAGCAAGGAACATCATAACCTCAATTATAATCGTCTAGACAACCACAACAACGTATACGTACTAAACAGGGCCCGTTACATCTGCCACCCCGAACAGGGACTTCATAACCTCCAAAATAAGCTTCTAGACATTCCACGACAGTGCGAGCAGAGACGTAGACGCGGCACCGTTACATCTGGCGTCCCCGAACAGGGACATCTAGAGACACTAACAACACGGCGACGTAGACGACGTAGAAGACGCGGCACTGCTACAAAACAGATGCAAGCATTGAAACAACAAAATTCGGAAATGTTAAAATCCATCAAACCAAATTTCGATGCAGCCTATAACATACTTTCGATATTAAAAAACACAAAACATAAACTGCTGATAGATACTACAGACATTGAAAAAATATGCGAACCACTGACTAAATTACTGGATACCATGTTTGACGAATATATGTCGAGGTGGGATGCAGAAGGTAAAATGTACACAGTCGGTTTACAATACAAGGTATTTGGTTATCAAAATTACGAAAAATATTTGCCACCTAAAGATTTGAAAGATACATGGTACGCCGAAATAAAGAAAAATCCAAAAATGAGCGAGTACATAGTTTTAGATTCGTTTGGTATATAAACCACCAAAATTCATCAGTTGGGCTTATTATTTGTTAACCGGGAATCGAGAGAGATTCTATGATTATACAGGATAACTCTTTTACCAAATAGAAATATATAAAACCACAACAACGATCATCATGATGGAAATGCAAGATTCAATTGCAGCTAAATGCCGAATCGAGGAGACGGACGAATGTAAAGTACCAACGAAACAAGTTAAACCCGAATTGGCTGGGGAAGTCGGCCGATCTCTCGACGAGGACTGTAATTGCGACGAAGATGAAGAGATGGCACAGTTGAGGTCGGCGAAGCAAGCAGCCGAAAGTGATGTTGTCGACACCTCGCTGATCAACCACTTGCTAAATGTGGAAAATGAGGAAGAGGCAATGAAAACTGTAAAGGACCATTCTTCCAGCACGGAAATGCACAAACTTGTTCAGTCGGACGAAAATAAAAAAAATACGCATAAGGCAAAACGACAAAAGCTCCAGATCGAAACATTTCGCATGGATAAGGACTACCTGTTTAAAAAAATTTCGAATTTCGACAAGCAAACTTGCTCATGGTGTTGCAAGTTCAACGGTGAAAGAATTCCCGACTCTAAAGATTTGAAATTTGAAAACATGCTCTACGCATATTTTCCAAAAATTATTCCAAAGTCGATAATCACCTTGGATTGCGAACTGGAAACGGAATTTGAAAATAATAGATTTTTGGTGAGAAACGATTTAATGTCCACTGCATTGAGCCTGAAATCTTGTTACATTGCACTTTTCGGTGCCAAAATCCAAAAAATCAAGTGGAATAAAACAGACAATTTTTCTTACTCTTACATGGAATTAGACTATCCCATTTATGCAAAGAATAAAAAGTTGGGGTGTCATTTGGTTAAGCTACTCAAGAAAAAAGCTCCTTGTGTTGAAATTAGCGACAGCAAAGTCACGCTCAAGTACATCGATGTAGATAGTTTTGAAAACCAACAACAGTTGTACTCGCTGATATCCGTAGATTATGGAAAACTGTACAAAAAACCAGACGATCCTTCGTATCAAGAAAGGTTGTGCATCACCGCAACTCTAGTCCTGACGATTTACCAAAATTCTTCTTCCTAAGTCAATCTTAAATGTGATTGCTTGTACTTCTTCACTCCGAACACTGTCCCCAGGCAAAAAGTTACGAAAATCATACCCACTATTGCTATTTCTGAAGCGACTTCCAGGTAGTACATGACTTGGTTGTTGCTGGTCGTGTTACCACTGACGGCTATGTTTTTCACAATGTCGCACTTGTTAGTTGCAGTAGGTTTGTTTCCGAATGAATCTATTTCCGGTACATCATCGTAGGTGTTTTCGATTGAGTGATTTGTATTTTGTAGCGAGAGCAGTTCACTAATGGAATTGTAATTTTCAGTGCTAGTTTTCATTTCATTGTCACCTAGTGTAGACAATTCATCTGTAGAATCAGAATAATTATCTTCAACATCTGTGTTTGTTGACAAACCTATTTTAGTTAGTGTATCATTATCGCCTTCTATGCTAAAAATAAAATTGCATAAAATCAAAATGTTTGTTATTTTCATTTTTTTCCCCTCTATCTTATATACTAATGTTGAGTGGATTGTACAAAGCCTTATTTTCGGTTAGAACAGGGATGTTTATTAGAGTGCTCACATTATTTATGACTACGGGATACAGTTTTTCGTGGCAGCGCTTGTCCACCAAAGACTCTATGCCTCTGATACTAACAGCATTTATTAGCGGTCCCGATACAGACACTTCGAAATTATTTGTTTTGAAAATTTCTCTGCCATACTGAACATATTGCGTGTAGTTCTTTATGGTTCGTATTGCATTCACCACGAAAATGTTTGCTTCTTCCAAATTTGTGGGTTTGGGAATGAGATTTTTCGTCTGTTTACAGAAAGCCAAGAACACATGATTGCGCCAAAATGCCAGAGAATCATTCTTGAACAGTTGAAAGGTCGTAGTGTAAATTAGTTTGATGTGTGGGCGATTGTACCACAAAATATCCAGCGGTGTACATGGAACGGGCAGTTTCCTGTCGATTGGTTTCTCGAACCATTCGACAAGTAATTCGTAAAGTGGGATTTCATAACAAGGGTGTATCAAAAATTAAATGTAAAAAAATAAAAGTGATTTATAAGTGACTTTTTTCTTAATAAGAAATTTACATTTAATTTTTATCAAAATTTTCCTTATGGCCTCGTCATCACATATGCAATAAACTTCTACACAGTTTGTGTTTTCATTGAAATTGTCAATTTTATGGCAAGTGGGGAACAGTATTGACGGTTCGCACAACTGCCACGTGTTTGTACATTTTTCGGAAAAACATTTAACTTCTAAATTATCTTCATTTTGCAAGGCCTATAATATTTCGCACTTGCAATTATTTTTCAGTCGTCTAATTTTGGCAGAAAATTTTTGATTCTTGTCGGGATACACCAACACTTGTGCAGAAATGTTTCCGAAAGATCTCTCAGTACAGTACATGGCAAACAGAAAATTGTTTAGTATAAATTCGTCAAACACTGTTTCCACCATCGTTATGTTGTAGACCTTGTAAAATTTCAACAACGTGACATTGTGATATAAGATGTAGAGCTTAAAGTTGATCGAGCTGGTGTCGCTGAAATTCAAAAGAATGACTTTGACCCTATTGTCGTCGCTTCCCGATGATTTTACGTGCTTTACGTTCAAGGCTTTTTGTTGACATGGTTCCAAGTAATTAGTATTCAAAAAATTAGCAGATTTATTCCAGGCGACGTCCATACTCATGAAAGCTGTTCTTATTTTTTGCAAATCCTGCTTGTCGAAATTTAGTATTCTTTTCGAGACTGCTTCGGGTAAATTTTTGTAGTGTGAACGTATTTCTCGCGCTCCTAACGGAAACCACCACAGCTTGTTTCGCAAACCCAAACGCAGTTTTTCCAAATTTTCCGAGGGAACCCGTCTGTCCAAATCTTTCATAATGACCTTTTCAATTTTTCCAGGACACTGATCTTCTTTCAAAGACAAGTACAGTACTTCCAAGTAGCTTCGGGCCTCGATTTTCGAAAGTCCCTTGTGGACGAGAACAGTTTCCAGTTCGTTAAAAGTTTTGTACAATTTATACTCTGACGTATTTTTGGGATATTCTTGAAGAATACCGTCCAACAAAAAAGCCATGTCGTAAGCGTACTCGATGTAAATAGATTTTTCAAATGAGTTTAGATACTGTGTACTGTAAATAGAATAGGTAATCACGTGAGGCACCAACTTTGCGTGTCTCCACTATATTTCTCGCAATACTAAAACAAATATCTTCCTGCCATTGCATTTGTACGTTTGTTTTTACGAAAAATGGATACCGCAAATTAGTTATGGGAGGAATTCTAATGCAAAATATCATCTTGCTCTGGTACACTATCACGTCCAACATACTTATTTTCTTTTAAAAAATAATATATTCATGCGTTGCAGTCAGTTTGCTATCATTACTTGTTTACAGACTGTGGTTGAATTCGCAGTTATTTTATACCTCTGTTTGTAGAACACTGAAACTTTTTTTCTACATCTTCGTAAAATTCAATGATGACAAATGTATTTATCAATTGTTCTATCAAATGGTGGTTCGCAGATAAAGTGTGTTTCTTGCCACCAATGTAAAAGTTGCTCAAACTTACTTGGAATGGAGCAATCGACCACTGGGGGAATTTTTCGGTGAAAAAGTGATCATCCAAGGTCTTAAACAGTTCGAAAAACAGTTCGCTCGCTACACTGGAATGTGTATTGAAAGAATGAGTTAATTTTTTATCTTACTAAGTACCTTTATTTTCATAATTTTTTTCTGAATCATTTTTTCGTAAATGTCCAACAGCAATAATTTCAAGTCTAGTGTATCGCTAAGTTTATATTTTATGATGAACGCATCCCGTTTGTTTGGACCGATGTAAAAGCCCAGAAATCCATCGATTACATTTTTCATTTTTTCCATTACAGTAGCTATGTTTGCAGGATTGTTGAAATACGAATTTACATACAAATCTCCTTGGTCACCACTGATGCAGGTCAGCATCGGTAGTTTGGAAAAATATGTTGTAGATACATGATTTTTTACTTTCCTTCATGAATTTTATTGCTGTGATTACATCGACATGTGTTAAAAATATTTTCGATGCCCGTTTAGACGCGATTGCCAATATATCTATCAAAACTTTGAAGCCATTGTCCAACAGCTCTACATAATAAAAAAAAATACTGCTGAATAGGTAATTCGTGCCTGCTAGTCTTTGTCGACCCGCGTACCAAAAAAGGTACGTACAAATATTTAGGCTGAAGTATGGCCAATTCTCTTTCGCAGTCGATTTTCGGCGCAAAGTAAAGTGGTGGAACCTCTGACTTTTTGTCGCTCCTAAACGGATGCTGTAAGTGTAGTTGTTCCGTTGCCAAAAGGGATTCGGCCAGCGAAATGTACGCAGGTTCGTTATATTTGTCATAAGTTTCTAGTACCAATTTCACAAGTTTGCTGTTTTCCAAAATATGGTAAAAATTTAGAGGATCGTAACCAGAAACTTCGTGTTCAAACGTTATAGACTGTAACAAGTTGTCCCGATATCGTTCACTATTTGTTGGAAAGATACTCTCAAGTGGTCCGAATCGTAAAATTGGGAATGTTCTATGCTCGTGGTTTTGCTAGCAAGGAGACCTTCTTCAGACGAGAAAAAAACATCGCGATTGTTCGAAAATTGTATTGCCGATATTTCGTCCCACGACAAGTCTACTTCACATTCGTGAGAATAAACTACAGGAATCAATTTCAGGTTACTTTTTCTGATCCAAAATAAATGCACGCTTGGCTCCGCGCGAAATTTCAATTGATACTTGTTCGACTGTTTATCTTGTAACAGTCGCAAGTGAAATGGTTCGTTGTCAGCTAAATCATATTTTTGTTTCATGTATCTGGTGAGATTTTTGTCACATTTATAGATAGTTTTGACAACTGTTTTGAAAGAAATGTCGAGTTGGCATCTTAAATGATCCATCAACACATTTTTAGCATGCAAATTACAAATGTCTAGAACCAAAGAAAATTCTCTTTCGTGAGTCATGCTACTCATTACACATCCTACTACTTGAAGATTTATCAACAAACTAATCGTCATTTATATCGACTACTGTATTAAATGGTAGATATTTTGACAAATTTGCATACTCATTAACTTTTTCATCCCCTTTAATTTCGAAAACAATATCTGACATTTTGATATCATCACCTGCTACATCATTTTCGGTAGAAATATCTTCAGTTGATATTTCAATAGTAGACGACTGCCGTTGCATCACGTTTTCACGTTTTGGCATCATTTCTACCAGGAAAGCTACGGAAGAATGTGTGAAATTTGGAGATATCACTGTATCGAAATTTTTTTTTTCAATATATGTATCTAGTATGTTTTTGTCTACAGATTTCTTATTTTGACTCATTAAATAATTACTAAAGACAATGATATTTTGAAAAACTACTTTAGAAATATCATAAAATACGACGACGAAATATGGAGCGTCTAAATCTATTTCGTACAATGTGTGTGTATTATTTCTCAATTTGTGAAGCACTCTCGGCATCAACTTGGTATAGTCGTACTTTTTTAAATTTTCTACAATGCTTTTTTCAATGATTTGAATATATTCGTTTGTTGAATTAATTCTTGAAACCAAATCACTGAAAACATTTACAATAAATGCTAATAAAGATTGTTCGTCATGGGCATGTTTTAGGATAGGATACCAACAATCTTGTTGTTCCACTTCTAAATTAACGTAAATTTTTTTTAATGTTGTCGAAATAAATATGCTTTCCAAAATTTCTTCGTCGTTGACTATTTTAAAAATTTTTTTAAATGTTTCATAGTTTAAAGATGAATTAGTATTATTGGGTTCCCCCCCCATCATATGTCATGTTCGTTTGGCTAAATATTTCATCAATACTAATTGTTATATCACTCATATGTAAATCTTAAATATAAAAAAATTATACCAAACAGTTCTTTTTTACATTATTTTATTAATAAAAACACATTTTCTGTACATTTTCAATCACAAAAAAAATGTTTTCTTTGCAACATTATCATATATAATGTTACCAAAATATTATTTCAATGATGCATAAAAGACAAGTTGACTGAAGGAGTTTGTTTAACATCTTTTTCCAATACATCAAGTTTGTATTGAATTGGCGTGATTGGCAATTTAAAAAATAAACACACTGCCAAAGGTGTCTTCCTGTAGATTTTAAAGTCCTTTTCCATCGATCTGATATAGATACCTGTACCCACAAATGTTTGATTCAATATGTCCATAACAACCACTTTCTCGAGTTCAGGATGAACTGTCAATGCAAAAACCATTCCTTCGGGGGTGTTTATGGACCAGCCGATGTCTACTCAATAAAGCTCGTGTGCAGTTACTTCTAAATCAATCGGACTAAAGAGACACAGTTCGTCTTTCCTGATTTGAATGGGTTTCACCGCATTGTTTGTCGTTTGTTTCAACATGAAAATTCCTGGCAGGTGAGAAGCAACTACTGTTTTATATATGCTGACAGTTTTTAAAATGTAGCAAATTACAACATCCTTTTCTTTTTTCAATGTGAAAGGAACAGTACCTTGCATGTACAAACATACACGCAATCCACCGTTACCTGCAGTTCTTGAAGAAACAGCTTCTTTTTCATCACTTGCTGTACCGCCAGCCAGGCTACATTCATTTGCTCGAACTATCATACAATTCATGGAAATACGTTCCTTTATTTCGGAATGCAGTAACAATACCCCTACATATCCTGTAGGCATGACGAGTTTCCACCTGAGGTTCACCCAAACTGATCTGCACGGATATAATTTCAGATCTTTCGGTGTGCTGAACACGAAATCGCACCAAGTCTCTGTTTTCGGTGGTATTGCCATTATTCTTGTCTTGAGAAGAAGACAGTTCATCTTGAATGCTACCGGGATACTTTTACAACTGAATAAATAAATTTGCTGAAGGGGTGATTTACATACCTTCAAAACATGCCCAAATTCGGACATGACTGCTCTATAAATATTTGTAAGAAAAAATATACTTTTCAAAGTTGCAAAATGTGCGAGCTTGTGGTGACATTAAATTTATCTACAAGCTTCGAACATATTTTAAAACTTGAAAAAATAAAATGGTTGGTTGGCAAAAAAGATAACATCTTATTTTATCATGTATCTGAAAGCATTGTAGGAAACTGTAGCGAAAACTATTTACTTTTCGAAACTCCTTACACTATTACTCACAATTGTGGACAGAATGACAAAATTCCAGTTCGAACTCGTCCAGGCTGTTTTTATGACATAAGCGAATCTGGGCACATAATCGAAGAAAATTTCAAACGTATTTATTTGATAGAAGATATTGTAACATCATGGGAAAATGATCAAATGTGTATTTCTTTCGAGGAACGTGGTGAAAAGTACAGAAATATTGAATACTTGTGTAGAAATTTCAGTACAAAATTGAAAAATCAAATGTTTTCAAAATTAAACTATCTTAAAAATAACTCGTACATAATACACAAATCTAGCAACAATTAGATATCATACAGTAAATAGTAGATTGTTTAACATTTCACTATCCCCACTTCCTCCCTCCACCACACTCTTCAAATTTCTATATTTTTTTGCAATGTACAAAAAATTAAGAAATATAATTTTTTTAATGCTGATATTTGAAATATATCTCGATGAAAGCAAAATATCTATATATCTTCTCCTTTGAATTTCATTTTATGTTACCAGAAAAATATATAATTTTTTAAAAATTTTCTTACTATTTTTATGCAAAAGTTCATGTTGTGAGCACTTATTTTTAAATATTTTAATGCATCCTCTCTCTTCAGCATCTCGATGCATACTGAAAGTAAATTAAGAGAGCATGAGAACCCCTGACAAATCGGTACTCGATGCTGATTGGTCGAATTTCGCGATGTCAAAAATTTTCTGAGCTCTGATTGGCCGAATTTCAAAAAGGGGCGTGGCCAGGCAACCGAGGGTATATATATAAGTTTCTCTTCACGCGCGAACTTCTTTCAGTACATATTTATGTCTCTGAGAGACTGGAGAAGAGGCCTACTGTCAGAAGTCAGTTATAAAATATAAAATATAATATATAGCTATAAGCTAATACTTTTACTTTTAATAAGTTATGGCCTATAGCTGTGGCTGGCCAACAAAATTTTAGAGTCGCCTCGCAAAGAAAAATAATTTTAATATTTGGACCCTTCAAAATGCCAAATTTTTTGTTTCACATACACTCGCACCTCAATTTTCAACATTGGGAGCACAAGGAGGAAACCTTTATTTTTTCCTTCTGTATAGTCTGACTTGCTGCTGGATACAACATTATTTTTATTGCCATTGCTTTCAAGATCAGGAGCACTATGAAAAAACTATACATAATTTTTTTGTGAACCTAACTATAAATACCACGACAGCGTACATGTAGGATCAGTTGGGAGTGTGGATTGTAGGAGCTGTGGATAAAAAAGCTCTCGCAACATGTGATGGATATTCAATCACCTTTTCTTTTCAATTCGATTAATTTATCAAGCAGATCTAATGTCTTAGAGCTGTAAATGCTGGTGGGAAGAAATTGCAAGCCTTTTAAACTTCGTTGTGTTTTCAAATGTTCAACCTCGACATCACTAAGTTTGGCCATCAGGTTCGAGTGAACATTGTCATTTTTGAATCTCGAGTCACAAAAAACGTTTGCTAAAATTTCTTTTACAGATGGCACCATGTTCAAATAAACAGTTTTGCTTGAACCACTACCACCACCATTTACAAACGACCCATCATACTTTGTGAATAATGTTATCAGTCTAAAAATAGCACCCACATATGATCTTTTAAGACAGTATGCAGTGATATTTTCACTAGAATACAACATGTAAAACATTTTTTTCAAAATATCATAGTCCTCGGAGAGTGTAATAAAATATGCATTAATGTCAATAAAATGTTGATTTATCACGTTACACATTTGCAATAAGTTTATTTTCGTTGGTTTGTTTTCATAATATTCCAATGAACTTTTTAAGCTAGAAGGAATTATTGAAGTCATACCTTACTAATTATTTTGGTTTAATTATATGCCATAGTGATGCTTTCGAAAAAGGTACGATGTCTCCTGTAACACTCGTATAATTTGTTGATTTATGAAAAGTATGGTCTGTGTTTCCTATGCTGTAAATATCTGCAGCTGCAGTATTGCTGTAAATGTAAGACGATGCTGCAAATGATCTTAAATTATTCGAACTAAATACAATACTATCACTTTTGGGTGGTTCGTGAAAGTTGTCTTTGAATTCTGAGGAAAATTTACTGTCGCAGTTAATAAAATAGAGGAATTTAAATTTGATGGTCGTATCAGTCAAATCAATGGTTTTAATTTCAGGTAGTGTTACTTTATTTTTTATTAGTGACCAATAGGCATTTATAGGATACTCTTTTGGAAACTCTACGTCGCTGAATACGACTATCAGTGTCTCGTATTGCTGGAATGATATGGCCAGTGAATATATTGGAGGGGATGTATTTTCTCGCCAGCAGATGAACATGATGTATTTGTCTTTCACCAGATAGACCATATCTTTTGGAAATAATTTGTAATAGATAAAGATTTGCACTTCTTTGTTGGCAACATTAATGTTATGCTGTAATACATCATTGTTTTTTTGGAAAAATAGATATTTGTTTTTATGTTGCGACTGAAAGGGATGAATGAGTTTATTGTTCCAATACAATTCGTGGCCATTTACATTCCTGTTACTGTTGATGGAAAATTTCTGAAAACTCACCATAATATCTCTAGCGGATTTGTCGGAGGCGAAAATTTCTGCTACGTTTTTAAACACTATGTCCACAACTATGCTATAGCCATTTTTATCTTTTATGTTTATGCTATAATAATACTAGTGTTTTTTAAAGTTTACATTAGAAATATATTTTGACTCGCAGACCACTGCAATCTTTCCATCATCACATACGTGGTATTCACTGTCTCCCTGGAATTGGGAATTGTTTTTCGCAAATAGAATAAGCACTGTTTCTTTCAATTCGTGCAAACCCAAACAAAGCTCCAACAGTTCTAGTGCATCTGCACATTCCATGTTCCTCAAAATTATGAGTCTTGTAGCATAGGAGTCGCGGGGAATTTGAGTGTTTAGCATCAAATTTGATCTGATGACATCTTGCTTTAATATAATCATGCTTCCCATCAATTGGGAATCGTTTGTAAATGATACGTTGTTATGGAAATGTTGACAGTTGTTGGTGTAAGAATTAACATTATCGATTGACAAATTACTTTCTATGTACAAAGGACGCAAAGTTCTTTTTTTGACAAACCAAATTTTCACGTTAGGCATGCTCAGTTCTATGTATTCATTGGAAATTTCTTTAAACGAATTACTGATGACATAATACTTTTTTTCTGCAGGCCTTGATTCGTTAGGCATGTCGAAAGAGAAGAAATTAATTTTGTTTCCAAGTACTTGTTTAATATCTTTATCCAACATTTGAAAACGTAGATTTA
>PNEQ01065485.1:0-46036 GCA_003012365.1 Medauroidea extradentata
ATGCCAATTTTGGTGGCTCTATCTCTTATATTTTCTAGTATTTTTCGAAAAATGTTTAAAAAATTATTTTTTTCAACGTGGCGTAGCTCCCTTAATATTTACCACAGAATAGTGTTGGTTTATATACCCCACCTTATTTTCCATAACGAATCCCCTCCCGGACTTTGGCACATGAATTCTGGTCCACCCTGTATATTTTGTACGGAATGGGTGGCTAAATAAACTACATTTTATTCGCGGCTTGGTTCCCTTGAATCATTCGATAGGAGAGCTGTACAGAATAGATGTCGTTTGAAATTACTTATGTAACGTGTTAAGAGTAAATGAAAAGCGACCAAGTTCGGAATAAAGTTTGATTTGCGCGTTTGAGCTGAAAATGTTCGAAAAGATACGAGTAATAACACCCGCGTAACGACGCCCAGTGCCAACGATGACTGCAACATGTTACATAGGCTTCAAGTTACATTATGATTGCCCATTTATATGATTTGTTTTGAGTTGCCCATTCGCGTAAAGTTGTTGCCATTTCATATTTACAAAGTTATTTTGTCTGCCGGTTTGTTAGATAGTAGAGGAAAGGCAGCTAAACTGACATAGGTTTGTAAACCGACACACTCCTGCTGCTTTGTCAGCTGGATGGTGATGCACTCTACTGCTCGACCATGAACTACGTCGTCCAGACTGATAAACGTATGTAAAGCAAACTGTGACCATTTTCGTTACATGTTTACGTCGTAGCAAAACAGCGTGTGTTTTGTGAAGTTTAAAAGTTATTGCCGTTTGAGTGTTATGTGAATACTGATCGAACTAAGTAGTGGCGAATAAATTAAATGCCATAATATCTTATTACATAGGCTTCAATGATTCGTAAACATTTTAATTTGTATTTTTAACGTTACTGGTTCTGCGACAATATAACAGAGGACTGTAAGACCAGAGTGTATTGAAAACCGACATACCCATGGATAGAGCCCACGATATTGGTGAAAATAATTCTACAACAGTTTGATTCTATGCCTGATGTGCACATATGAAGCTCTACTTCATGGTCAGTGATTGGTTGTTTTTAACTCTCAACGTCTAGGGTTCTACCCGCAAATAACAGACGTGTGGTGTCGCAGTAACCTTGTTCCTGTTGGCACAGTCAAATGAGCCACGTCTGTGCAATAATTAGAGGTACATTCCAGGTCAGGTTGAACGCCAAATATGTATACTTTATTGTCATGTCTTTGACTTGCTGGCGTCTGTTACGAAACTCGTTTGACTACTGCAAGCCAGTAGTAAATAAGGAAATAATGCGAAATGCTATCGCTTGCTACCTGCTTGTACGGTTATAAGCCAATAGATAATCGATTATGGCCAGTGGGTGTATAGGACTGACAAGTCTAGGCTGCTGCCAGATGAATCCGCGAAATTGTCGTACCTCTAACAATAATACATTCTACCAAAAACCATAAACCGGAGCTTCATATGTGCACATAAGGCATTCAACCAAACTGTTGCAGAATTCTTTTCGAGAAAAATCGTGGGCTTTACGCATCGAGATTGTGGGATTTTAAACCGACATACCGTGATGTTTTGCATTGAATGTGATATGTATTGATATATAAAACATGAAACATAAAATATGAATATAAAATGTGAAAGACCTACTAAATATTCTCACGTCAACCTAGGTTCACAACTCTGTGAAGCAGACCCACATTGTGAGACAACTCCGAGAAACAACAGATGACAGGGAACTACAGCCATGTACATCATGCGACACAAGTCTATTTGAAATTTCTCCTGTTCCTTTGAAGAGAATCAAAATTTTCACCAGGGGCTGTAAAGCCTTTGAATAGAAAGTATTTACATCGTCTCCATGTAAGAATTAATTAAGAGACACTATTAAAAAAAACACGCCACAAAAGAACATAGAGGTCGGGGTAGTGCTGCAGATTGTGGATTACGTTGTGATACAGGCCGTGGTTCAGTCCGTGGTTTAGGCCGTCGTTAGAGATGTGACACTGGTGAAACTGAACTGGAAATGTTAGGCTTGCAAGAAGGCCGATCATCGAAGGCAACATAGAAGACAATTCTAGTGCAGGAGGTTCATCTCATGGCGAATTAGATTTCTCAAACGTTTCTGAGTGTGATGGAGCAGTTTGCATATTCTGTGACCCGACTGTACTCTCAAGATCCTCATGGGGAGGAGTGGGTCCAATGCATCTCATGTCAAGTCTGGGCACACAGTGAGTGCAGCGGTACCGAAAACGACGTGTATATTTGTAATTTTTGTCAATAATATTTTTATTAGTACCATTCATATTTTGTAACCATGTTAGATATTAACTTTAACATTTTAAGTTAAATAAGTATAATATTTACTACATGGTTTTGTAGTTTTTTTTAATGTATGTTGTTATTTATTATTTCTGATTGTATGTCGGTTTTAGTGGCCAATTTCTTAGACTCGCATTTTGCTTGCACAAAAAGTCTTATTTTCACAAAAAAAAAAATTAACATTACTATCGAAACTACATTACCAACTAATGGGAAAATACCTACAGTTCAGATTCATACCGAGAATGCACGTTTGTATTGCGTTAGGTCGAAATTAGAGCCAAAAAACAAAATTGTGTGTCGGTTTTACGGCCGTTCCTCTATGAAAAGTTTTTTTTTTTTTGCATATTTTAGGAAACAGTTAACTTCGTTAGGGTTTTGCAATAAAATCTTGTAAACAGTTTGTATTGCCAATCAAATTTTAATGTTTAAATTTTTCTACTACGGCTACAAAATAACTCCAGAGTAAAATAAAACTGTTTCGAACTCTTGAATGCCTTCAACCATTCCTCTTACGCAGTTTCAGATTGTAAACGTGCTTCCTTATGTACACATACTGGTGTTTAGACGTATCGCATGATCCAGTGATTTTTACTGTAGGCAGTGTCACTTCATTGGCACTGTAGTCAGTGAATGATTCTCATGATGTGTTTAGGGAGCAGCGCTTAGGGAATACAACGGTCATCAGAAAAATAAAAATATACTTATCAGCTCTGTAGACACTTCTGTTTTAAAACATAAAAACACCGACACTAAAATATCTGCCGGTCAGAAGGGAATAAAGAAACTAGAGTAAAAAAAAAGCTTGGAGGAAGGGCAAAAATCTCCCCCCCCCCTCTTTTTTGCCCTCTTCAGTGCGGATGAAGTGAGGCGTGGCCGAACGGAATTCCGGACCGACGTCGTGTGTGTTTTGTGTCCGTGTGTATGTATGTGTCGTACGGTGAAGACAGAAGACAGGGATGTGTATAAGACCCGAGAGCCCTGTAATTCTCCATGGTATGTATTCCACCCCGTTTCCGCCTACCCTCTGCAACAGCTGCTTGTTTTCGGCGAAGAAACATACACGGTTTGCTGTGAGTAGATTCTAAGCGATGGTTTATGTCCACATACATATTCATTCTCATATAAAGTCACATTGCAGCGTTATTTCAAGGATCTCAACGAGTGAGCTTTATTTTGCTGCACGTCGAAAATGCTACGTAAAAAAGTCACGCGTAGCTGCGAGGCAAGTTTGATCAAAGTTGAAACATTCTTGTTTAAAGTCGTCAGCAAAAAGTTGCTTGAACAAGTTGTACACATTTTTGGCACGATGCACGAATTTACAGCGTCATGAATGTTTAGAAATAAATACATTACCCTGGTAAGACGTCTGCATACGAAGTTGGCAAAAACACTTGGTATTTCAAAATTACCACACAGTAATCTGTAAATCTCTATTTGCTTGATAAAACACTCTTTTTAAGTTGTACAGGTGCGTGAGATGTGCCCAATCATGGAAGCGATTTATTCTGTCAATATGTTACACTACTATACCGATACACTCTTAACATATTATTTGTAAATATAATGTTAGAAATCCAAGATTACAAACGAATCGCCTGTAAAAATTACATAATCTTCCATGTAAAACGTCCAGTTTTACAGGGAAAAAATCTGTATTCCTGCAAAGGATCTTTTCAGGAATTGGGTTTCCAAGGATATTCTTTGAGAAAAAAAACACGCTACCTTTACGGTGTATTGTGGCTGGCATACTGTCGTTTTACTGCGTGTGCTCACGAACATAAACATGCACTGTATTCCAAACATTTGCTTCTTTCCAAGCTGGGGAACGTGTTTGATATTCTTTGCCTTAAGCCCCGCAGTGCTAAAACATTGGACTTGTATATCGGGTTTTTAATTTTTTCTCCCAAAATCTGACCAGATTGGGATTGTTCAATAAATGTCATTTTCACTTCCTGCCGAACTGTCTCCGTCACTAATGACCTCACGGTCGAAAAGACGATTCAATTTTCTTTCGATTTCTTGCCATCGATATAACGAGTGCTATATTTAAGCCAGTGAAGCACATTGTGCACATTGCCTGCTTTTTGGCAGCCTGTCATTACCAATCCATTGCGATATGTTGACTTCGCTGCCGTTCCTTTGATGTTTTCATATGAAAATTGCTACGACACTTGGGCTACATATGCTTTGTTCGCTAAGAGTTGGCTGGTCACACGGGAAGTTACGCTGTTTGGGAAACTTTTCAGTTCTGATCTAAGACGTTGGCTAGCACTAGGACCTGGACGAACAGTGACGAATACTAAATTCTAAAGCTTGAGATCGTTTTCCGTCGTGTACGCATCACATACACTTTCTGTATTCGCAATAAACGCGTACATACTCCTAAACACATTTTTTTATGAATTTTTTTCCCTTCAGACAGTATCTAATAAACATGAGGTGCGTCTTTTCAAAAAATTTTAAAACTGCCATTAATTATTCATATACCGTCGCGCAACGTTGTTTAATTCATGTTGTTGTTTTTTCTTCTTCTTTTTTTTTTTTACTTCTGTTGTTCAAACGGTAGACTTAGCATTGTTATGCAAAAACCTTTTGATATCCGTTTGTGTACAGTGGAAATATTTTTGCATTTTTATTAACAGCAGTTTGTAAGCAAATCTTTAAAAAATTTCTCAGACAGGTACTACAAAAGGAAAATAGCAATTTTTTTAATATTAAAAATAATTTTTAAATTAATATAAGAACATACAATATATATATATATATATATATATATATATATATATATATATATATATATCCATTTAAATAGCATTACTTTAAAACATTATCAACTTCAGAGCACACTCACGATTTGCAGAATACTTGTGAAAATATAATTATTTTAAAATTTACTAGTGATTCTTTGGAAACGTACGCATGCTGCAGTATTCAGTATTTTCATACAAAAAAAACCTTTATGTTTGAAAACAATTTTTAAAAATGTAATAGCAATTTTTTTGGAATATTTACAGTAAATAGAGTTAGAATATTTTTTGCAATTGTGTCTGTGACATGGTCGGCGAAGGAAATTTTACTTTGAATACTCTGTTAAAAATATTAACTTCTTTACTTTTTGTAGAAATTAAGGACATGTCTGCTAAATTTAATATTCACGGCATATGTCTTACAGTAACTGACTTGACTAAATGTTTGGCCAGTTTATGAGCTTTTGCTAGTAAAAGTACAAAAGTGTATTTATTTCATGCAAACTCAAGATAAACGTGATGTAGAAGACATCTGAGACTTTTCTTACAGCGGATATCCCCAGGTTCTGTCGTTGAGCTAACACCCGCAAATTTAAGTTAATACAAATAAGACCTCCCTTTAAATTTATTTTTAAAGGTGCCATCATTGATAAGAGGAGAGAATGATTGTAAACGGAGGGGAAGGATACGTGAAATTTTAATATAGTTTTTTATATTAGTACAAAAACAGGGACATACGTATAACTTATGTTATCTGTGTGAATACAGTAGACTATATTCATGAAACGTAAATAATAATGATGTTGTACTTTGTAACGTGTTTGTCTTTTGTCACAGGGTTTTAAGTTTTTCCCCGAAATAATATCAAACCGAAAACTCTTGGTTATGATAAGGTCTCACAGCACACGAATAACTGGAATATACTATACAAAGCAGAATGTGAACTACTTTACATACACAGAATAGTGGGGTTTGTTTTGTTTATAAATATTTTAATAGTGATGACTATCGAACATACGAACATTCTTTTACAGTCATTAAACAAAAAAAAAATCCTTGCTTAAAAAAAAAAAACACGAGATTTAAAAATTCAAAATAAAAACTGCAAACAAATACTTTGGCTTAAAATTTGATGTTAAGAGTCCCGAGTTCTGTATGACACTGAATTGTGAATCCTTTTTGTAAAGAATAACTATTTTTTAATATAAATGCCGAACATCGTATTTCAAGATTTTAAATTAGTTAAATAATGTTGAACTGATGTTACTCCTGAGTAAACCTTTGCTGTTATGAAATAGGGTCTAATATGGTTTTGAAATATAAAATATAAATTTTTCGTACACGTAGGATTTTGTAGTTCCTGTCCGTCAATTTTTTAAACATGTTAATCAATTGTCATACAAATTTAAAGCAATTAAATAATGTAGTTTTATATAATGATTTTCAGAATCAAAAAACCTAGTCAAAAAAATTAACCTCATTGCAATATGTTAGTCATTTTTGTCACTATCCATCCATATAAATTGAGTACGAATTTCCCTATCCATTAATAAGTTGCTGACCTCATTCTTCTCGCATAAGTGGAGGTTAGATAATTTTTTTCCATGTTTATTCAGAGCGTCGTATTTAAATTTGTGGACCCTAATATTAGTTTTAGTAGCGTCATTTTAATCGAAGTAGTTTTAAAATCACACATATAACAGTACCTTCTATCCGAGATATGCTAAACCTGCCAGTCCGTGACTGGTCCACCACTAGAAGCTTGACAGTTGAAATCATAAGAAATTTCGCGTAGCGTACCACTGAAATCTTACTTACAAATTAGAAGGTCTATTAAAATAACTTTATTTTAGACTGTTTAATTATCCTGTGATATTTACCTGCGAGCTACGCTCAGCTTGAAGTAACTCTACTTTACAAATGAAAACAGAAAGGGAGAAGAATTGCGAGTGAAATTATCTGGAGTTGTTCCTTTTCAAATAAGTTGCAAGGTATTTGTAAAATACTCCGTAATAACGAAATATAAATTGAACCTGTTTTACTTGCCATCTAATCATTACTGCCTAAGGGAGCCGCCTACCTGCGCGTCAGAGACTCAGAAGTGACGGAGCTATACGGGCGACCTTGGAGCGCGCATCAAATGTATCGCCACAACGAGATAAACACAGAACTAGCCTGCATTAGAATTACCGCAGATCAATATGTATTATGGGACTATAAGTTGTGACCACATAATTTTACTGGTGGAAAGGGAAAGTTTGTAGCAAAGTTCAGAGCACATTTTTATATTTAAGTTTCACGTATATCCGGTAGATTTTAAATTATAGCTGTCTGAAAATACCAATTTCAGTGGTGTTAGTGGGATTCAAAACAGTGATTTTACTAAGTGTGGTGTAACAGTGACATTCTGTCCTTTTCCTAAGTGTGTTTTCTTTTAGTACTTCGGCCCAATGGACGCGTATGTAGAACAGTTTCGCAAAAAAAAAAAACGTATTTACGAACACACTGAAAGGAATTTTAGGCGCGTGGTAGGCAGCACCCTTAACCTCACCGTACTTAATTTCGGACGAACAAGCCTACAATTCCACTACTAGTGCTTCCCTAAGTAACACTAACCACAACATGCAACATCACGCATGTATTGTGTAACGTTGATTTCATTGATATTTGCTTAATGTTTTTGTACTTATTTTACTTAAGAGGCTGTCACTCTCTTATGTTAAAGTTTTCCATTTTCGTATTATAAATGAAGGATGCGTGACGAATTACCGGTAATACCTATTTATAGAAACATTAAATGTTATTTTAAGGTTAGTATTTATGTAGTAAGTTGGTACTAGGGGTTAGTTATTTAGTCTTTATTGCGTGTTGATATGTAATTATTATCTGCAATTTTGAAATAAATTAATTTATTGTTACGCTTTAATAATTCGAACACAATGTGCTTAACGAAAGGTAAAGCTGATGGCGTCAGTTACTTTTTTAGCGTTTGAAATAACATTGTACTTAAGAGAATAAGTAAAATATTAAAGTAGACATATTTATTGAATGAAATTCCCGAATTACCGGAATATTTGATAAATCGATACTTCAGATCGTTTTTGAGGCGGATAGTTGTTTATAATTCGACCTTCGTCGATTCACAAAATCGATTACCGTGGTAAGTATATGCGTTCCTTTACAGACGCACGGCAGTAACATCGTCTCCGTGGCGCCAGGAAAGTGTAGGTAGTCCAATTATATCGTGAGTGCTCTTACCATAGCATAACATTGCTTTTGGTACTAGTTTCACGCTTGCTTCTGTGTTCCATTGGAATCAACACACACACACATCAAATCATCCCTCACAGCACAGATGAATGGTATTTGCCTTGGCTCGAGAGAAAGGGGCGTGGCCTACGCCACTTTGCACACACTAGCCTTCAAACCCTCCGTTATCCAAGCGGCACAATATCTGCGCAGTTCTCGCTTAGTGATGATTATGAGTCAACCGCTGGAAATGAGTATTGCGTAAAGGCGTATATACATGATTGAACTATTCAGCATTTTCGTTACTTTTATGCATTTTGTCAACACACAGTAAAAACGTAACGACAGTTGAAAGACAATTGAGATATTTTTTTTTTTCCAAAACTGAAGACATTGTCTCATAAATCATTATATGTTTGCCATAAAAAACATATTTTCTGTAAATATTCAGTAAGTAAGCCCCAAAATTAAACATTTTCCGTTTTTTTTAAACATTGTCAGTAAGACACCAATGCCATCTACTTACGAAACTTACAGATCTCTTACGAATATATCACTAACGCTATTTGTGGGTAATTTTATGATATATTTATTAAAATTTTCATGATATCCCAGTTCTGCAAAAAAAAAAATAATGCTTAAAAATGAAGGTTTTTCAATAAAACAAAACACATCTATTGACTTTCCGCAAACGGCCATTTTGACTTTTACTGTACGTTTCAGTACATTAAAAAAGTTAAAAGTCAAGGTTGCTTGACTTTAGCTTTGCCGACTCTATTGTGTAGGACTCCATAAAGAGCACTGCATTGAAAACTATCGTAAATGCAAATGTCAAAGTCACATGCTAAAGTTTTCAATTGTGTAAACGACTTTAATGACGAAACGTTTGCCAACTGGCGCTTCATCTCATCACCCCTCCCCCCATTACCCGCAGCAGCCAGCACTGTTACCAACGTTCACGTCGGTTGCCGGGTAGTCGTAACTGAGACGAGACAAGGGGAAAAGGTGGCTGGCGAAGATTACGAAGGGGGTTGTTGCAACCGACGCGTTCGCTGTTGCACGCGCGATCTTGTTCGCTGCTTAACGTACGAAGCATTGCACCATCAACACTTCACGCTGTGTTACGTCATCCCGCCTTCAAGTTACAACTTTTCTGGCAATTAATTTTAAAGAATCTTCCAGTGGGAAATTAAATATTAAATGAAATATTTTGCATCCGTGCTGTTGCAGCCTTGCTGTCCCAGAAAACCACGACTAAGACGATTAAACTACAAAATAAACGTGCCAAGTTTGATTTTTGCTAGTCTATACATAAATAAAACAAATAAAAAGAAAAAACCCACGAGTAACGTCAAATCTCCATTATAATAAAAAAAGAACTAAACATATAACAAGATGAAATAAAGCTCCATAAACCAAAATGTAACACAATACAGACAGTTATCGAATGGAAGACATGTTTATACTTAAGACTAACAACTACATCACAAGCAGACGTTCGGGGCAAACTTGTATGTCTTTTCTTTAATATTAGATTACTCCTACTGTAAAGTTAATAGGAACTAAAAAAAAAGTTTTTTCTTGTATAATTGACTTCAGATAAATTGAAATATACTTTAGACTTTATCATAAACTTTCATCTCGCAAAATTATCACACTCCGTCCTGATCGTCCTGTATGTGTGTTTGTGTGCGCGTATGGATATGTAATATATATGCATACATATATGATGCTAACGAATGACTTCTAAAACTTTCTGGTTACGCTGTAGGGGATGCTAAGACAAGTAAAATGAAAAGGGAGCACTCACAGAAGCCCTGCTAAATTTCTATTTCCAGCCAATTCGTATCTATCCGCGCGTAACGGCTATCGACGGGAAACGTCTAACCTCTCTGGACACGTCACTTTATGTTTGCGCGTATAAGATAAATTTTGCAGTCTGTAGGAACCTATACAAATTTATAAAAAAAAGTTTATTAATGGTATAAGATACAAATACGTCGATTTCAGTTGATTTTATTTCTGTATTGTCATAATTAAATAGAAAATACACGGGACTACATTGAGTAGTTCGTTGCCAACCGTACAAGTTGTAAGGTAACTATTGTAGATGTTGAATTACGTGCAGTAACAACGGCTGGTGATATTTTTCTAAGGTTAAATCTTTAATGATTACTGTGTTCGGAACGACCTATAGGACACTTGGTGTCGCAAAAACTGGGAAGTGACAGAAAAACGGTCTGTGAGGTATAAATACTGCGTTTGAATGGCAACAACTGGCGCATTTCGAGATATTTCCCCATTCACTCTAATTACTCTCTTGGCTCGTGTGTGTATTAGCAGTTAGAACCACAGCACTACATACGTTCATTACTAGTCTGGCAGTTGTAGTACGCAGGTGACGCCAACGGAATCGAATCGAAGAGGCTTCAGCGGGAGGCTAGTATTTTTTTATACATATTTGCGGCCCGATGAACTGTTAGATCTGCCCATTTTATGCAGTGGTTATCTTCTCCAAAAAAATTATTTGCTACATCAACACAGATTTTGAACCTCGCATACCACAACTTGTGTGCCACCCAAGTGTTCTGTATCATTTTACTCCTCGTCTTAGCATCCTCTACAGCGTGCCAGTTTTAAGCTTCTTTCTTAAACGCTCTGCATAAATATGCGTGTGTGTAAAATTATATATATATATATATATATATATATATATATATATATATATACATATATAATATGTATGCATATAGGATCGCATATATTGCGAAATACATGGAAATCGACACAAACGGTGGACCATGGAGGTTTCCTGCGTTGACGTAGCAACAAATAGCAGTATGCTATGTACCAACGCGTCAAGTCGGCCTAGCTAACAGTTTTGGTTGGGGAGGGGGATGATGGTGTATGGGCACCAATCCTTCAATGTGATTACCGATCGATAACCGGTTGGGGTCACTCACATGATCTCACATGAAGGACTCGTGTATGATGACACTGAGGGCAGTTGGGATATGACGGGGAGGTGCAGTTTCCTGTCTTTTCATTAGGGCGAGCTCCGTAAGCACCTCGATCACCTCCATTCACCTACGTAGGCCTGCTGCTGCTGTCAAGAAGACAACGTTCCACTTCTCTGCTACTAACTTCTATTACATGCATTCGTGAAAAGAGAGCAGGAGTAATAAATAGGAGAGATTTCGTGAACTGCGTCAGTTGTTGCATTTTCAAAGCAGATTGAGAACCTCAAAGACGACAATTCTTAGGCCAATTTACGGGCACTCCTCAGCCTCATGCGATCCTAAGTGTGCTGTATAATTTCTTTCATCTTTGCATATCCTACAACGAGATGATAAGCTTTATAATTTATTCAACGGCTCTCTCCTTCTCTCTCTCACTCTCTCTATGTATATGTATGTGTGTTATGCATGTATGCATGTGTGTATAATATATGTATGCATAATGTATGTATACATACATACGTACGTACATACATACATACATACATACATACATACATACATACATACATATATACATACATGTATACATACATGTATACATACATGTATACATACATGTATACATACATGTATACATACAGGATGTTCGGGAATGAATGGTCGTAAATCACATGGGTGGTAGACAACGTGAAAATAACCATTATTTGTTGAACATCCACCCCGAAATAGCACCCTGCAAAGGTGCAGGGACAAACAGAAGTGCGCAAATTTTACGTAACATACATAAAATAATACCTGGTCGTGGAGCGCATGAGGGAACTTCCTCCGTGCAGCGTTGCCACATTGTGCACGTAAAGTGTAGTCATACGACATTTTGCCACTAACATTTTTGTGTCCAGTTTATCCCAGGATTCACGTGGTGTGCTCTATTTTGTGTTAGTTTGAGGACAGCGTGTGTTATATACACACATACATACGTACATGTAACATACATACATACGATGTTCGTAAATTCATATTACAAACTTCTAGGGCTAGTAGAGTGGACTGAGTAGACAATATTTTGAACAGTAAGCCATGTCCGGAAATGCACAGTTTCCATGCTGCAGCCATTACAATGTGTCGGATGTGCCGGTGTTGTTTAGCAACTGGATAGGTAGTACGACTTCAGAAGAGCACCATGTCAAATAAGGTGTGACGTAAGATACAGAATTAAGTGACGTTTGACTCATTACATAAGAAAGAAAAATTTATTTGAACACAGTCCCTCCTCTCGATGGTGAATGTAGGCCTACTGTCCGCGCTATCTCTTGAGTCCCTGGCGGGTATGTGTTTTTCGCCCGTAAATAAATAAATACCACAACGGGGCCCAATAGCATGCGACGCACATGCTAGCCGTAGTAACTTCGTAAGTTACGTGTTTGCTATTGTGTTACTGTAGCGTACATGAAGTTTACGAAGGAAAATGTATACACGCCAGGGACTCAGAGATGGCGCGCGGACAGTACCTCGTTCTCGGAGCAATCGCACAGTTCTGGCAAAAAAAAAAAAAAAGGTATGCGATGGAGTCGTGCGTTGTGGATACAACGGACGAGCTGCTCTTCCATTTCCTTCCGCTGTGCCATACACCATCATCATATCCGTGTATGACTGTAGCACGGAAACGGCATGTTTCCGGACATGGCTTCCTATTCAGAATCAATCAGTCCTCTATACTAGCCCTAGAAGTTTGTAATATGAATTCCTGAACAACCTGTTTATGAACATACATATCCATCCTACCACAATAGTTATTTAAAGATATTTATGTAGAACATACTTGGTTTGAAAGAGAAATTTTAAAAATTGAACTAGTGGTGATCTTTAAAGAACGTATTCTCCATTTAATCTCCGTGGCTGCAAGTCTGGTATTAGAGTAATTAAACCCTACTCTCTATCACGATCATAGAACGCACATTTCAAACAGAATAGAAAATTGTCGGATGTATTACGATATTCAAACGCTGTACGTGCAAACACAATGTAGACATAAAAAGTTGGTTTTTAATAAAACTTTTTTTTTTCCAGACGCTCTTCTCAGCGACTGGTTACTGCCAGACGACACCTTTTGAAGACTGATCCCTAGAGACCTGAAAAATTCGCGTTTTCTTTTACGTGCAAGCTAGAGTTCCAGAAACTGTCGGTATCACTTTCACAATTGGCCGTTGACTTACTCGACACTTCTTGGAAGTAGAAGAGCCAACAATAAAACTGTAGCTGAATACAGGCCCATTTCACTGTGTCAGCGAGCAGCTAATAAACAGCTGCTGTCTACACGATTTCACAAATATTCTTTGGGGCTAGCCTACAGGTCACTGAACCCACGAATTTTTCAGGTCTCTACATCCCAACCTCTTTGACGGTCATATTTTGTTTACGATAGTGTATATCTTAAAACCGTTCTGCAGTTTTGCTGGAAACGATTTTTACAATGCGTTCTAATTTTTATTTGCTAAAATTGTATTGTTTCGATTAGTAAGTTAATTAAAAGCGAATTAATTCAATTACAGAATGAGCTAAAACCATAGTATTTTCTCTTAAAAATTTGTTAGTATATTAAGGTAACATCAGTTGGTTTTACGTCATTATAGACGGAGACACAACTTTACACAACGACAGGAACTATGAGAGGAGTCGGCCATGGCCTTTATAAAGGAACCATCTCAGCATTCGCGTGAAGCGATTTCGGGAAACCGTGGTAAAGTCGAAATCCGGATGGTTCGAGCTGAGGATCGAAGTCAAGTCCTCCCGAATCATAGTAAAAAAACATCGATAGTCTGTTTTACAATTTTAAGATCCCTGTAGGGTCAATAAGTAATTATAGCAATAGCAGTAGAAATGATGGATGGTGGACATAAATAGTCTCCCTATATAGACTGCATTTGTGCGTGGTTGTGTGTGTTTGTGACCCAAAAGCAGTGGACCTTTTAAAGGTACAAGTGACCTGTTTATGTAGTGTAGTATCACATCTACTCTCAAACCATTCAACTGGCGTGCCGTGTTGATAATAATAATAATAATAATAATAATAATCGTATGTGACTAAGCAGTGGCTATATAATTTTACTTGCGAGAAGTATAGTTAAATACCCAGCATAACTTTTGTTTTTCGAATCCCAGGTACGACACTCTACAAAAGCTGATAACCGTTTGCAGCCGTTTTGAGAGGCCTGATAACCATACTTCTAACAAATGTGCCGAATGTTTATAAACTTACCCAAACTTTTTTGTGAAGTGTACGTTCTTTATTTACAGTTATAAAATGCAGAAGGATTTTTGGTGGAAAATTCGTAGATATGTCTTCGTATAGCCATTGATGCAGAAATTTTACCTACAAAGTTTTATTAAATATAAGTGTATTTTAGTTTTTCTTAAAACGGCTACACAAAAACGATAAAATTATTGTGGCTAACAACACAAAAATATGAAACCAAAGAAGTTTAAGTAAGTGATATATTTTGGTCAGCACTCAACATCGAGGTCTTTGGCGCTGGTGAGGAGTGACATTAGGTGAGTATGGAGCAGCGACGGAATGAAGGGGCGGGGGAAACGGGAGTCGGAGGCCCAGGTGTATGGATGGGATATAGGTGCATCTCAGAGATGAGCTCCATACGACTAGACATGCAGGAAACATGCAGGACAAAGACACACGCATTGCGGCTCTACTGGGACTGGGCAAGCATGGCCGCGATTGAGGCCATTATCACTATTTCTAACTACCGAAGGGAGCGAGAAAACTTACATATACACCGTAAAAAACCTTCGACAGCAACGGGATGTGCAAAAGCATGCGATTTAAGTGTTACAAGTATTCGACAGGAAAAGAGGATGGACGGGATTCTTCATTATGGTGGAGAACGTGATACTAAATTTTATTTATCGATTTTCTGCGATAGCTTATGTTTTAAAATATTTCTGGTGAATGTGGCAATGTTGAGGAATAGAAGATATTTGTGATGAATTTTTAAGATCATAATAGTGTTATGTGATCATGTTATATTGGACGTGTAATCGTTCTTGAAAGTTAACCTATTATTCCCTTGTAATGATTCTTCAAGACAAAATGATTAATATTCCATTGTTATATGTGTAAAGCCGTTAACCAAGAATACATCCACTGTCTTGTCAAAGAGAACATTTTGATACAACTACTTAAATAAATGTAATGGCTTGAAAACAAAAATACAAGCAAATTATCTAACAATCCCCCCCCCCTCCCTTACAATTATAGCTAGAAAAGCTAGAAAATAAGATTGGCCGGGAGGGCTTTCTCTTTTTGTTTTCACTCGTGGCTGGTTTCATTTTGTTTCACTAACCAGAGCTGCATGGAGAACTACAGTCCTGGTGAAGCATGTACACGCTATTGAATGCACATAGATCTGTTCTTTGTGAACCGACTCGAATCGTACAGCTGTGCATCGGGAATATTAATGAGACAGGTATTTCTCATATAAAACGGCTAAAATGGTAAAATGGTAACTGCTATTGTGACTAAATTATCACTTGAACATCCTTAAGGCCATGGGTTCGTATTTATGCTGTTTTCTGCGAGTTTTATTTTGTAAATCCTGAAAGGGAGGAGATATCGCAAAACCGGCACATTTAAATGTAGGAAATAGTTTGTACTATGCAGCCTATTTTTTTCAGAACCCAGTTTTGGCTATCGACTTAATTAAATTTTCTGTAAGTCAATAACTAGCAAAAATTATAAAAACTTAATGTTTTGAAGAAACAAAGAGGCTACATAGTACAAACTATTACCAATATTTTCGGGTTCCAGGTTCGCAATATCTGCTTTATTTAACGGTTTAAAAAATAAAACTTGCTAAAATAGCATAAGTAGGACCCATTCCCTTGGACGTAATGCCCAGCACTACAATCAATTAGCGCATCGGAGCGGAATACAGGAGAGATCGCGCATGTAGTTTACTCGTATTCCCCGGGAGCAAGCAGGCGCCACGCGAGACTCCCCCGCACTTGAAGTGGCCGCTAGGGGGTGTTTGTATACACCCGCCCCTTCCACCCTTACTCGCTCTGGTACCCACCTCCCACTACCGCCCATCGCTCGCTCGTGGCGCTAAGCCCTCGTGACAAATGGGGCCCTCGTGTTGGCGCGCAAATTGAACACGCAGTGTTGACGCAATCGACCGCCGAGTAACTGATAGGTCTGCTATCGATCCCCGTCGTGGTTATTCTAGCGATTGCTAGACTCTGGTGATCTATGGGCCGTGCGATTAACACGGGATGCATTTAATCTGTAAAATTATGGCGAATTCCATGTACCTGCTATTAACACACATTTACATGAATTGGGGTCGGAATAGAAATAAAGGATTAAGACTGAACTAAAAGAGACCTTTAATAAAAATAGACTTAAATATGGGAGACTATAATCAATGCTGCAACCGTTTACTTTGTGAGATTCTGTTTACTTTTAACCAAGTTTCACATCAAATTTTACAATGTTTTCCATAGTTCGTCTCGTTCTCAAACCTAATTCTTCCGCAGTTATAACATTTTCTTCTGGACATCCTTACTTGCTTGAAATCTTTCATAACAATTCAAAAGTGCTTCGGGGGCCGCGGTGGTCGAGGGGTCAGACCTCTTGCCTCTCACCAAGACTATCTGGGTTCGATTCCCGGCGGGGTCGGTCCCCGGATTTTCGCACGTGGGAATCTTGCCGGACGATGCCGTTGGTCGATGGGTTTTCTCAGGGATCTCCGGTTTCCCCCGCCCTTTCACTCCGGCGCCACTCCACTCTCACCTCATGTCACCCCTCACCGGCGCTGAAGACCTCGATTTTAAGCGGTGACCAAAATCTCTCACTCTCACGCACTCAAAAGTGCTTCTATTAAGGTGGCCGTCTGCCCAGGCCGCAGGTGGAGATCTTCAGCCGTTGCATGATTATTCGAAAACAGCTCATTGTACATGCGTGATATCTGCTTAGGAATAGCATTCAAAGAACGTTACACGTGCGTATACCCATTTCAAGTTCACCATAACTCATTACAGCATTTTTCTAACGCCCGAAAATAGCGAAAATGAGCGTTTTTGCGGTCTCTTTAGGGTATGTAAATTTCAGCGCAGAATATTTTTAAATGTTTAGGCGCGCACAGTGCACCTTTGTCTTTACTAATAAGTTATACAATTATATATAGTCACCACTTAGGGCCGTATCTATAAATGGCTTTTGAAAGCGCTGTTAGCAGACACTCACCTGGCAGCTTGAAAACTACTCGCACCCTATAAACGACTTTCAGGAGCTTGCCAGCTGAAAGCGCTTCCACGTCCATTTGAAGTGTAAATATGGCAACATAGCGCCATTTTTCTTCAATTGGATAGTACGCAGATGAGTATAGGAACGCACCCTGCAATTTTCGATAGTCTTTTCTGACATTTCACGTTTGTTGTTCATATCTGAGATGATGTTATTGTCTTTGGATTTAGGTTCGGTACGTAAAAGTAATATTTTTTGTGAAGGTTAAATACGGTTAAAGTAGTATTTGTGAGGGATTTTTTTCAGCGAGCATAATATTGTGTTTGCATGGAGAACAATACAGATTTTACAAATGCTTAAAACCAATGTTTGTATTATTCAATAAATAAATACATAAAACGAAAAAAAAAAAAAAAAAAACTATGGAATAACCTGTCTTACGAGTCACTTGATGAAAGTACGAGAACGTTTTAAAATTTAATCGTTTATATTCACAGCTGACTAATTATCGCAAGAAACTAACGAATATATTAACATCATAAACACGTCAGATTAAATGTTTGCTTACAGAAAAAGTTTTCGTTAATATGTGTTTACCATCATTTTCGCACAATGCTGTTGTTATTTCTACGCAAAATTCTCTGTTCTTTTCGAAACAAAGGTACAAAAATTGCATACATATACACGTGCAGTAACAATTTTGGTTTGTGAAAAGTCCCACCTTGTAGCAAATCCTTCATGGAATATTGCATACACTTTAAACGGATCAAGAAACAATATACACGGATCTAACAGTAGCGTCTGTTTATTGAAAACTTTCAAATACGTAATTCATAAACTCGTCCCAATCAAGAATATATTTTTAAAATGTTGCGTTTTCTTATGTATCGTTTGACAGGTTATTCCAGAGAAGATCTGCCGCCATTGTTATGAAAACACAATGAAAACAGCTGAACAGGCTTTCGAATCACGATCTGACCACATTCACCTGAAAGTGGATGGCTCTTCACTTCAAGGCAGTCAACCAACCAACGAAAGAGGTTTATAGTGTGTGTTTCGGCCAGAACAGACTTTCGGTGATTGGATAACAACCGAAAGACGTTTATAGATACAGCCCTTAGTCTAGTAAAGGCACGTTGTCGGCGAGAAGACTTCACGCCAGTTCAGTGACTTGTGCCTAGAGGCTAGGATCAGGCGTCATGACCATGCTGCCTCGTCCTTATCACTTCCGCAATACTAGGCCTCACGTGCAAAATATACGTTCACCCAGACAGGGCTTAGTGTAAAGGCGCAACTAAGTGGCAACTATAATATATTCTACTGATGAAATCCTACGTATTTGCCATGTCATCATCGACAAGTAAGCTGATATATATATATATATATATATATATATATATATATATATATATATATATATATATATATATATATATATATATATATATATATATATATATATATATATACTGCTTAGCTAAGTTATAGTCACTGTTCACTACTGATTGTATCTGAGAATGTGAACTACTTTGAACGAAACATCTCACTTGAAGTAAATGTTTCAAGAAACACCGCTTTTTATAGAACAGTTGCATTTGAAGTCCTTAATTTCTGTTTTATGTTTTGCTATTCTTATTATATTATTGTAAAAACATCTATGCTGTGTTTCGCAGTTGACTGTGTTACTGCCGCATTATTTGGAGAAGGAAATTGCGGCACATTTTGCACGTGGAAAATTGCTGAAGCTCATTAGAAAGTGTTCAATTACCAATTAAAATTACTGTGTATAGCGTGTTCATTTACCACAAGTTACAGTTATTTAATCAATTTCAGAGTGTTAGTTAGTCATGACTTCCTAATGCCCGGCTCTACGGGACAGATAGGTGTACGATTATTTAGTTCCTGAAATATGACTTTTTCGACAAAAATCTTCTTGTAAATCCATGGCATTTCCTTAGCGTGACGGTGTATTCTGAGAGACATTAGGTGTGAATGATTCCTCAAACGATTTTTCTCAGATTTGTTGATAGTTCTGTTACCTACCTATTCAGGCGCTTGTTGAAAAGGGGGATACAATTAATGATTCTGCAGACTGCGAATTCGTTCAAATGTTGCGCGAATTGTGGTAGTGTGCGTTTCTGTATACAGTAGGTGTACTAAATGCCAATTTAATATCATTAGAATTTTTTAAACTCCTCCAATTTTAAAGGTGGGTATCATAAGTAATCACCACGGAGAGAAATATATGTTCTTACGGTCATTCATAGGCATGACGAACTTGGTCCAGGTTATATAGAAAGGTGCATGCGGGTACGGAACACATTTGTCTCAAATATTACGTCATGAAATTATTTGGGTCAAATCAGTTCAGTGACCTCCGGGTAGAAGCTAGGGAGAGGCATGTTGTGTCACCCTCAAGTTCTTCTTCTCTTCGCACTTCTTGGACTAGAACGAGCGAAATACGTCCACCCACGCGGTGCCACTTCTCAAGCACTTCGAATGCGTTGGAGTTTGTTTGTACATACGTTTTTTTTTTTTTTCCTCGAAACTGTTACTCATATGTTCATTTGTAAGAGAAGAAACCACTCTTAGGACAAAGACTGAATGTCATTGTTAAGGGCGCGGCTACCGCAATTTTCATCACCATTTTTTATTTTTATTCGTACCAGATATTTGTTCTTATTTTAGACACAAAATTTTACTAAATTTGTCTCTTATCAAATTTTTTTCATCTCACATATTTTTCTTGTAGTGGCTTGTTAAAGTCAAATTTTGCATGTTTCCGTTTTAAGGACTACACTAAAACCAACTGATATACCAAACTCAAAAAACTCACAGTGGATAAATACATTGCAGGCTACAATGTCATGCTCACAAAAATAAAGAATAAAAATTATTTGTATTTAAAAAATGCTGAAACTGAAAATAAAAATCTTAAAAAATTAAATATATTTTTTTAAAAATACAAATAAATTTTATTCCTTATTTTTATGATCATGTCGTTGTAGCCAGCAATGTCTTCATCCACTGTGATTTTTTTTTTTTTTTAGTTTGGTATATCAGTTGGTTTTAGTGTAGTCCTTAAAACGGAAACACGCAAAATATGACTTTAACAAGCCATTACGCGAAAACATTGAGAGATAAATAAATTTCATAAGAGCCAAATTTTGTCACATTTTGTGTCTAAAATAAGAAAAAAAAATATCTGGTACAGGTAAAAAAAAAATTGTGATGAAAATTGCGGTAGCCGCGCCCGTAAGGAACCACGCTATTTATACCCAAATTTTCAAAGCCCTCCAACAAGCTAAAAATTGCCTTTTTAAAGTGCCATACTTCAAAATGTACTAACCGGGTGTATGTTAAACACAGATAGAAACCTGCACTGAACTTTGCTACAGACATTCCACCAATAAAATCCCACGATCACCGCTTGAAGCTCCATAGTAACAAAAGGATTGGCGAGAATCTTGCACGCCACTTCAGAGCTTGACTCTTGGTGGCGATCTTGTATTAGATTAGCGCTTCGTGGTCGGCCTTACAGCTCTGTCATTTCTGAGCCTTTATTGTCTGGGTATGCGTGGCCCTTAGGGAGGGAGGGGTGGTGAGGAGAGCTAGATGTTAAATTTTATTTATCGATTTTCTGCATTTACTTCTGTTTTAAAATATTTTCGATAAATGAGGCACTGTTGAGGTCTAGAAGATATTTGTGATGAATTTTGGAGATCGTAATAGTGTTACATATTCATCTTAAATTGGACTTGTAATCATTCTTGAAAGTTAATCTATGATTCCCCTGCTGGTTTCTGCATGACAAATTAATGAAAGATTTCAGTATTATTTATGTCGAGCAGTTTACCAATAATATATCTTGTGTCTTGTCGAAGATAAAATTGGGATAATACAACTTGAATAAATTTTGTGGTTCGAAAACAAAAATACAATATTGTTTTCTGTCACTCGCCGATAAGTTAGAAAAAAATAGTTGTGGAATTTACGTAGCAGTTGAAGACGTAGTCTTGATTGCCGTATTCCGGTGATGAACGGCCCAGCCAGATTACTCGAGAGAGAACGCTGAGGTGATGATCGCGAGATTACTGGGAAGATGGCGCAGGTTGATGGCTGACGCGATCGGCAATCTGCTTGACGCGCTTACGACTTACGAGCAGGAAATTGGGCTATGCGGCGCGACGATGGAGGATATGAGAGTTATACTTCAGTCACAATTGGACGACGGACGCGACGCGAAGATCGCGATGACACACTAAACATTTTCGTTATAGCGGACACTAGTTTAGCTGCTGCGTGGTAAATACTAAATACGAAAATAATTATAATAATAATAATTTATTTATTTACAAAAATATTAAAGTGCCTGCCAAACAGTCTTATTAGACCACAGCAGGTTGGCACTACATTACAAAACAAAAATCACAAAACATAACAACACAAGACACGTGATTAAACATATTAATTCCGTGAGGAATAATAAATCAAGTGATATCTACAATAATAAGTTTACAGCGTAAGTAAATTATTTCACAAATTAACTTACTGCGGCAGAACAGAAATCATTATAAAATATTTGCAAGTTTGATCTACCTCTAACACATTACGTCTAACAATGTTTTGAGACAAAATAATTTTTTATCAAATGGATTAAAAGATAAAGAAATTTTGTTGACATGTTTAGTACAGCGTTCAATTACTCTTCCAGATTTACCAGAAGAACAGAAAATAAAGGAGTTTCTACTTCTATAATTTGGAATTTTCAGGAATAATGACTTGTGGATCTCAGTATAGTCAAATATTACAAAAAAAAACATTTCAAAAGAAATATTTTTTGCAAAATTAATAATAATAATACACATTAATATATCATTGCTACTACGTACTAATCTCTTGAACGACAGCCATTATAATTTATTTCTATATTTGATCATTATTACGTTTATATGTGATATATTTTTGGCACTCCCCATGTGTATAAATACAGTAAAAATTTCACGTCTGTTTAAAACTGTTATGATTTCCTTATAATAACAAACAAAACATTTTCTCAAAAATATGTAAATTACTACCAACTTATCAGTTTCTCCAACATGTAAGCACAAAATCAAAATCGGTTCTTCAGCTGTGTCGCGTCCGAGACGCGAATAAAATAGAAATTCTTTCTACTCGGCCATCGCGTTGCGTTCGCCAGTTTTGTTACGCTGACATCATAGGGACCTTGACGCGCGCTGATAGGCTGGCATCTTAGGTCTAATTTATTCCCGTCGCACTCTTCGCGGCGCGTCCGTCATGCTATGTGAATTTATCATTACGTGTGAACATCCGACTCCTGTAGGGCGTTCGAGGGCCTACAATAGTGTGATTTTTCAGATGAATAGATACTTTGCTTTGAAACTGTATGAAATAGTATTACAATAATTTATTAAAGATACAGGAAAGGAAATAATTTTGATATAATTACAATCAAGCTGATTATTAAAATGTTGAATTTCGATGCGTTTAACACTAGGCGTTGAATGAAATTTATTCGTTAGGTTTCTGCAGAAAATGTATAAGTACATTAGGTTGATTTCGGTTTTCCATGGGTTCACGATATCGCTCCAGGCGATTGCTGGGATAGTTCCATAACAAAGGCCATGGCCGACTCCTCTCCCAGCTCCTATCATTGTACCAAGTAGTATCACCATCTCTAATGGCCTCGCTGTCGACCTGACGCAAAGTCCACTTATCTTAACTAGAGAGCTTTTAAGGGTGTTACAACGGTACAGTTATTATTCCTCCATTTTCAATTAATCTACAATTTTCAGATAGTTTTTTTCCGGATAGCAGTGTAAGAAAGGTGTTATGAATGACCTTGACAATTTACAATACACAGCATAGTTAAAGAGCTTAAATGGTTTATTTTGCCGTACAAATTTCAAAATTACGGTTCATTGCGGTATCTCCCTCTCATAATGACTGCTTAAGACACGTAGTAAAGAAATTTCATTAAAATTAATTTCGTGATTTTCTCGTGGTTTTATTTTAAATTTTGTGATAAAATCCGCAAAAAAAAAAAAAAAAATCCGTGCAAAGTGTCAAATACCAAAATAATTGTTTGATAACGGTGCTGTTTTTACAGTAAACGCTCGAGGTTAAACATTGTATTGTATACACATTATTGTTTTAAAATTCGTACAACAATCTGTTTATTATAAAAATGACCATAATTTAGTTTAAAATGTAGACGATAATTGGTTTAAGATTGATTCCGAAGTTCTATCACGTTTACGTTGATTCAATGTCACGTAATAATGAAAATCATTTTGAACTATGATAAAATTAACGTCCGGCCACTCTTAAGAAGCGCCTAAACCTCTTCACGTAATGGCGCCGCCTACCTGCACGTTAGAGGCTCAGAAGTGACGTAGCTATAAGGGTGACCTTGAAGCGTGTATCAAATGCCGCATCGCCAAAACGAGACAAGCGCCGAACTAGGTTGCAATATTCCAGTCAATCCATTTTTTTACGACGGGATTTTTTAAGAATGCGTGGTAGATGAATACACGTTGAAAACATCAATTGAAATCTACACTTTTGTCGGAGCCAATATGGATAAAATACAAAACGACAATCCTTTAATAATGGTATTTGCCAATTTAATGAGTAAATATTTATCCAGAATTATTCATTTGTTACGCGTGATCTCTTGCGCCGCAGTTAAATCCACGAGGTTCCGGCGTCAGAGATTGTACCTCAGAAGTTCGTAACACTGGAAACAATTTTGTTCAAAACGTTGGCTAAAACTATTGTCTAGGATTGCTGTTTTTTATTTTCGCAAATAGGCTCTAAGAAACCTACAGTTATAGATTGATGCTTTTAGATTTGAATTACGCACCACGCGCTCTTTAAGTGGTGAACATATAATTTTATTGATGGAAATTCAGTAGCGAATTTCAGTGCACGTTTCTGTTTGTGCACATACATCCGGTTAGTACATTTTGAAGCACGGCAGTTTGAAAATGCCGTTTTTAGCTACGTCGGAGGGATTGAAAACAGTCATTTTAATGAGCATGGCGTCTTTAACAATGACAATATGTTCTTGTTCTCAGCGAGTTTTACTTTCGTACATTGGCATAATGGACGTACGTGGAATACTTATACACTTTAACGTATAATAAAAAAATGTTAAATTTTAACGAAAAAGTATTAATTTTGTAGACGATACTTGTGAATACAGTTTCGTCTTACGAGAAAATATTAGCTCTCATAGTTTACTCATAACGTTGTTTCAAAGTCGTAATTTGCATGTTACGCTGCCATTGAAATATTGAAAACTAGTTGACTTAATTAAACGAAATGATTCACTGTGAAATAACAATCTATGTGTTACGTAACCTAATATTAGAAAAACTCAGTGATAAACTTTTGCGATTTTTGTTTTCAAATTTTAAATCAATACGACGTGGATTTATAAATGTTTGGTTACGTAGCCCATGACATGTTATTTCACTGGAAATTCTTTCATTTGAGTAAGTCAATTGGTTTTCCCTATTTTCATAGCAGCGTAGCATGCAAATTTTTGCTTTGACACATCATTATGATAAATCTGTGCGAGCTAAAATTATTCCGTAAGAGGAAACTGTACTCGTAAGTACAGTCTTCAAATATAACATTATTTCATGAAAATATAAATTTATTATTTTATATCTCTGGAACACTCTTTAAGGTACGTACAGACCTACCCAGCTAAAATTGGTGCAGCGTGTTAGGAAAAAGGTTTTCTAAGAGATACTACTGAACGTGTGTGCGATATCTTTATCTACGAAAAGAAAATACATGTAAAAGTATGCTTCTCTATTTTTTTTTTCATAGATACCATGCTTAGAAACATGGGTTCAAGGCACTTAAAAATCACCGAAAACGGCTATTTCAGACTGCTGTGTCATGTAAAAAATACCAACAGGGATCGTAGAACTAAAACGGAGAAGCATACGCTGGACCTTAAATATAAACTTTCCGTAAAAAAAAGTACGGTCACTACTTAAAGTCCCACAGGAAAAGCCAACGAGCCGAACACTGCACGCCGTTTACGTGCTCCGCACATAAAGGCGACACGGTTGTTGACACACAAATCATTCTAGCTCTTATCACCTGCCAGTTTCAGTACCTTAGACGCGGCATCTAGCGCGTCATATATAGGTCTCTTAAGAGTGCGTGGTAGATAAATAAACGCTGAAGACATCAATTGATTTCTACGCTTTTTTCGAAGCCAATATGAATGAAATACTCAATGACAATCCTAGATAATGGTATTTGCCAACTTTATGAGTAAATATTTATCCAGAATTACTAATTCGTTACGCGTGATCTCTTGCGCCGCAGTTAAATGCACGAGGTTCGGCGTCAGAGGTTGTGCCTCAGAAGTTCGTAACACTGAAAACAATTTTGTTTGAAACGTTGGCTTAAACTATTGTCTGTGATTGCTATTGTTTAATTTTCGCAAATTGGCTTCAAGAAACCTACAGTCATAGACTAATGCTTTTAGCGTTGAATTATGTACCACGTCCTCTTAAAGCTTGGTTCACAATTAAAAAACATAAGCACGACAGAACATATGACAAAACAGTAGAAACTGTGCACGACCAGACGCCTCGTGCCAATGGTAGTTATACAGCATTCTACGAATCTGAAATATCCCTTGCTGTATACAAGTCAACCAAAGGCCATTGAAACATATTTGAAGTGGAATAATATTTGGAGATAAAAGGAAATAGAAACAAAGTACCTATAAACTGCACAGCGTGAAACATTATTTACAATATAGAAACATAGTTTTAAACATTATAATTTCTTATTCTAGCTTTCTTTTGCTAGTGTGTACTTTTGGAGGTAAAACCAACATGGCGGACATTCACAAACTCCTTTGTTTGATTGGATGGTGTTCTGTGCATACTCACAAGAAATGAAATATTACAATTTCCTATGTAAGTATCTCTATGCACACTACCACTTTTTTGGTGTTGTGAATAGTTATGTAAGAATATATAGAGGTTAGTTCTTGAGCGAACGACCTATGTTCTATGCTTACTGTTATGTTCTCAATGGTGAACCCACCTTCAAGCCATAGTACCTTGACACCTCTCGCTGCACGTAACTGACACAGACTCATAACTGGGCATGTAGCCAGGGTGTATATATCCTTAGAAGTAGTAAGTGTGCAAGAGGCGGGAGGTGTGATGCATATGTAGCGCTGTCCGGACAACTACGGTTCTCTTCTCGCCAGGATGTCCCGCGACGATTTACGAGCAAACTTAAGACTGGGGGAAATTCTCCGATAAACAGCTTCGCTCGGTCTTGGAGGAGTTGGACCGTATTTCAACGCGCTCTTCCTCCAGAAACTCCGACGATTCTTTCTCCCGCCGACTCGATTGTTTCCCCGTGACAACAGGAAACGCGTCTGTTTCACCGTTCGCATGCCGGAATTGTCGTACGCGTGAGGGAACTCTCTGAGTCGCATGAGGACTTCGGTAGCGTTTTAAGGGTAGGAAGCAGGTTTTTTTTGAAACGAAACTAGTACACATATGCCCAGTGCATTGTGTCAAAGTACGAAAAGAAAATACACTTCAAACGAGGGAAAGGTATTTTAAAAAAATTACGTCAATTAGAAAAAAATATTTTGGACCCCCTAAAAATCGCTAAAAACAGCTTACTCAACCGGTTACCTATATCTGAAAAACTACTTACGGAATTCGTGTGAAACCACTCTAAAACATGCAATGTGCTTTGCTTAAGAGAAAATAAGGGAGGGGGGGATAGACGCTAAATTTAATTTATCGGTTTTCAACAATAACTTCTGTGACTGGATTCAGTTTCTTGGACGTACTCCATTGCAAATTGAATGACTGTCAAAGAAAACTAAACAAATAAAATAAAACCATAAAATAAGCAGAGTATGCTTTAATCAGCAAGATACATACACAACATGAAATTCCAAAATGGAATCGGGTCAAATTAAAACAAGGAACAAACAGTTAATTTGGCCCGATTCCATTTTTGAATTTCATGTTGTGTATGTATCTTGCTGACTAAAGCATACTCTGCTTATTTTATGGTTTTCTTTTATTTTGTTTAGTTTTCTTTGACAGTCATTCAATTTGCAATGGAGTACGTCCAAGAAACTGAATCCAGTCATGCATTCCCATTGCACTGTTCTTTCAAAGATAAATAACTTCTGTTTTGAAACGTTTTGGTAAATGTGGCAATGTTGTGGCATGGAGAATATTTGTGATAAATTTTGGAAATCATAATGGTGTTGTGTGTTCATCTTATATTGGTCTTGTAATCATTCGTGAAAGTTAACCTATAATTCTCTTGTAAATTCTCTGCACGTAAGATTTAATGGAAGGTTGGTTCCGTTATTATAAATGTCAAGTATAGTTTATCAAAAATATATTCTATGTTTTGTAGAAGATAAATTTTTGATAATACAATTAAAGAAATGTTACTCCGCGATAACTGAAAATACGAGAAAATTATCTAACAATCCCCCTCAAAACTTTCCACCAATAAAAAGATAGGGTCGCCACTGAAAGTGTCAATCAGGCGAGTGATCTAAGATAACACTATACGCCGTTTGTTTCTTGCGTTAGAGGCGATACCATACCAGATGAGCCGGTCAACATCGCCCTTGGCCAGTAGGAGGGCGCTTTAAGATGATTCGGTAGCAAGACGTTTTCTATAAAAATATGTGTTAGCGCGTCTACCCGTATCTCCGTAAATAACTTTTCGGGGAAAAAACAGTCCTCCACGAAAGATAAACAGCTTTTATCAATAGAAGGCACGTTTTACTGTAGACGTATCGTACTACATTAAAGAGATAAAAATAGTAAACATGTCTAAAAATTTTAATTCTATGAATTTGGTGCTCGTTCTCCAGCAGGTAAAGCAGTAAAGTATGTAATGGGGTCTGTGGTCTAATCCTTTATCTTTCGACACATGCAGTACTATTACGTAGTTTCTCATCTAATTTGCTTGCTATTGTACTACATCGAGCCTGGAACCGCGCGGGCTGTAATTTTGACAATTTTATTGTGTTTTAAATTTTAGAGCAATAACATATATTGAAATTGTATTATAAAAATTTTCTCTTCGACAAAGCATGGGATAAATTCTTGATAAACTGCTTGGCATCAATAATAATGGAATCTTTCATTAATTTGTCGTGCAGAATCATTGCAAGAGAATTCTTGAAAGTCAAACTATAATTTTCTTGCAACGCTTCTGCATGATAAATCAATGAAATATTTTGATAATACAACTTTAATAAGTGTTATAGCTCAAGAACTGAAAATACAATTAAATTGTTTAAACAATACTACTCAAGGCTGACTCTTTCTTACTTACCGCGTGCATCATCGACTCTAAGAGCGAGTCGCTTCGCATCTGTCGTATTATTGGATTACCTTGATTTTCACTTAGAATGTGAGTAGGAAAAATATGAAATTTTCTATTATGGCGCGAATTATATTTACGTTACGTTACAGCGCAAGCATTACAGTTGAACTTTTAACCAATATTTAAGCCGCAATTAGTCCAGAAAATTACTATTATAAAAAAAAATTGCTGCACTTATTTCAGCCTACATACTTTTTAAAAGTTCAACTGCGATGTTAGTAATGATGCGTAAAGTAAATAGCCTATAATTAATGGTATAATAGTACATTTCATATTTTTCTTCTCAGAATTTCCTAAAAACGAAATAATGCAACTGATGCGGAGCCTTAAAGTGGCATGGAAAGGTAAGATGTCGAGCGATAATAACTTAAATACTTAATCGTCGATAAAATATAAACAACTCGTTATAATACGATAGGATTATTTTGCCGAGTAGATAATCTATTAGCGGACGTTTATTTAAATAGCACTGGGCGGTAGTATGATTTTTTTAGAGTAAAAAATTAAAAACGAAATGTAGAAAAATAAGGGACTGAAAGAACAAAATTCATAAATATGTAATACTGTAATTTTTTATAATCTTAAGTACGATAGTTACGACGTTCCTCGTAAGTACCACACAGGTAACACGGGGTTTATCTATCTCGGCAATTAAAAAAAACTGAATGTTTGTTTCCTGGCTCAGTGAATTTAACGTGAACTGCTCTCGTAGGGCGTGCAATAATATACAGATTTTTATTCTTTCAAGAAAATGAACGTCACATACTCTGGGTGCCTACTGCCACCCGTCTTTGTTTTCAGTTTCACTATTCTGCAATATTATTCGCGATGAATGATATCATGCGGTGCCTACCCCCGCCCCTGATATCCTAAACAAATAGTTTAAAATTGGAGACCTTCGTTCTCCCTCGACGTCCGCGGCCAAATGCCTCGACCCACTTTCTCTATCGCGGCTCTTCACTGTCTTGGCGGCAAACCACCCTCCCAGTCCAGTGGTCACGAGGAGGTGCCTCCAGCCAATCAGTGTCGAGCATCCTTCAAAGCTCCGCCCTCAGAGAACAGATTCCGTCTCAATTCACTTCGCCTTCTTTTATTTTCAAATTGAATTTTTTATCTACAATTACATATTTTATATAAATCCCTAAAATTGCACGTTATATAGTTTCCAGCACTCTATAATAACAGAAATTAAAAAAAAAATACTTGAGTTTTGAGTTAAAAAATAATTTTAACATCCGTAAACCACTCGCACGGTTTTTCGGAGAGTAAAATTATTTTAAAATCAAAGCTAAATATTTTTTAAATTAAGTTATTATAGTGTCCTGGGTATTATTGCACAAAATATCAACAGTTTTCCATTTTTATGGATTTTGTGGTTTCAATCCATTACTTTTGTAAATACCGTTTTTAATTTTTTGCTCGAAAGCAAAGCATACTACCGCTCAGTGCTGCACAAATGAACGCCCGATATTAGAATATCTACTTGGCAAAAAAATCCCATCGAGTTATGATGAGTAGTTTAGATTTGATCGACGATTGAGTACTTCAGACGTTCGCTCGACATCTTACCTTTCCATACTCTTTAAGGCCAAGAGCTTTCATTTATTTCAAACAATTGCAAATATCTCGAATATGTTTTAACCAAATGTTTTGAAAAAAACTGAAACTGAGTACAGTCATACGATAAACAATTTTGCCAGAGCGTTTTTTAAAAAATAAGGTACCATTTGCTAACAAAAAATTATTTTGCTTAATTTTGACTTCTTTTGTCTCCAAAAGTTTTGCTATTTCCGTGGCAAAAATCTAAAAATCCGTTTGGTGTATTGCAACAGAAAAATTGAGATGCAAACGATGATATATAAGTGTTAAAACTGCCAGAATGATTTTTTAATGTGTGTATTGATTTGCATTAAGAAATATTTTCGAAACCACTGAAAAACTAAAGAGCTAGGCCTTAATACGCCAGGTTCAAAGTCCTCTTTGAAGGGACGTGGTACGTAAAGTAAAGATGAACACAATATTTGAAGGTAAGTGGTTTTTACGTATCGCCAACAGCTAGGTCATCATTACAGATGATAAAACACAACTTGACACAATGTCAGAAACAGTACCTTTGCTACGGAACTGTCACTGCGTTTTCGAGGAGCGATTTCGGGAAACCACTGAAAAATTGAAATCAAGATGGTCGGAGCGAGGGATGAAACCTGGGTCATTTTGTAAGCGAATCCAACGTGTTACGGTTGTGCTATCTTGTTCGGTCACAATAATTGAAGTCGAGAAGTTTAGGAAGGGGGACGCAGGCATTCAAAGGGAATATATTGCTTACTTTGTGATAAAACTTTTAGCCGGAGATCTAAATATCTCTTGAACTATTTGTGACGCCATTATTTTGTACATGTAATTATGGCGCAAAATACCACGTAAAATAAGTAAAGACACTTAAATATGGAACAAATTACACAGAACTGTCTTATTTCAGTTGCTTCTCAAAATGTAATCTGTAATCAGGTTTTTGTCGCTTGGATATTTGACACGTCCGTTTAACGACAGCGAGGTCTGTGATTCGTTAGAATGACGCGAGAGTGTTTTTAGGCCCTTTAACAACGAGATGTTAAGACCAGATGAGGGCGAAATGAGACGAAGGGACAATACAGCGTCCACGTCCGAGCCTGAATTCGAACCAAGATTTCTGGCACCGTAGACCGGCGCCTAACAGACTCACTACAGAGGCCGGCTGTTGCGTTAGAAAATCAGAAATTGTAAGGGAAGAGGCCATGGCTTCTGATTAGAAACCATTCCGGAGTGATTTAGGAAAACCGTGCAAACAAATATCAGGATGTCTGGACAGGGAATCCAACCTGAATCTCCCCAAACATGAGTGGTGTGATGTACAACTGAGCCACGCTACCTCAGTGTGTATAAGAAGTTAGAGGCGAGATCTGCGAGGTCATTACGCTTGTTAGAATGTATGAGGTAAGTTTGAAAATGTTCATGATTACATCACAAGCGATTGTCATGAGTAGTACAGCGTAAAACTAATATTTTTGAAAGGGGTATTTATGGTGCTGGTATTTAAATGTTTAAAAGTCAACAAAAAAGAAACGGAATAAAGAATGCAACATTTAACAATTTAAGTAATAAAATATCTGAAAAGAAATGTCATAACCGTTTACAGGAAATAGAAGAGTATTTTATGGGTATAAAACTATGAAACTAACATTAAAATAATTTTATAGTCATTTTTTTACTATTACTATAATAGGTCCCTATATTGTGACTGTAAAGTCAATAGCTCATAGATTGTAGTATGCAACTATAATGTATATTCTGTTTTTTTAGAGTGTCTTTTATGTGTACTTTTTAAGGTTAAAAAAATAATTGTAATTTGAATGTATTGTAAATGTAATGTATTGCATAATATGCTATAGTAATGTACGTAATGACAAGCCCAACAGATAACATAATCTGTTCATTATCTGAACCTTTCCGGTGCACAAAATAAATAAGTATGGATACACAGCGGAATGCATGGGCAAGGGTAAAAGTCAATGCCTCGAGGATACCGACCGGACAACGTCAGACACGTACCGTACTTGTTAAAGTTGGGAACGGTCCCACCAGGAATCAAACTCGAATCGCTTCACTTGGAGGCGATCGTGCGGTAGGAGTATTTCGGGTTTTGTCACGATACGAAAGGGGTAAGTAGAGAAGAATGTCGAATATCACGTGGCTTAATGGGATTGGTGCCTATTACGTATTTTACTTTTAAAAGTTATGGTAAAGTGCACAATTAATTATAAACATATTTTAAGTTGCTTAATGTTTATAAAATGTTTTTAGATTTCGATTTTTTCTCTTCATTTTAGCTCCCTTGAACATATTTTCTTTACGGTAACTACAAAAATTAGCTTTTTAATAGTAATGCCTTAAAGTAATGTGTATTTAATTGAAAGTAATTTTTCAGTGGAAATGGTAAAATAACTACAAAATAATTTTGTAAAAAAATTAAAAATTTCTATACGAAATAACGTTTCACTTACGGTATCTACAGACAGGTCGAACCAGTAATTTAAGTACCTCTAGTCATTAAATGGAGCTTCCGTTCCCATTCTCTCCCTAATAGATTATGATATGGCAGTAAACACATGTCCTGAAGTGGGCGATCTAAAAGTGTGCGCGAACTTTTACAGTATTTACAAATGCTTCACGAATGCCGTTGTAACCGCTAGTCTTGTTGTCAGGACAGGAAAACTTCAAGCATGCAAACCATAATGGCCATTCTACAAAGCGCCACGTGCAATTAAACCATTTTTTTCTGTTTTTCAAGCACCAGTGCCCTTATTGCGAAATACAGGTACGAATAAATAGAATACGTTTCTTAAGAGTGCGTTGTAAATAAATAAACGCTGAAAACATAAATGGATTTCTACGCTTTTTTCGAAGCCAATATGATTAAAATACTCGATGACAATCCTAGATAATGGTATTTGCCATCTTTATGAGTAAACATTTATCCAGAATTACTAATTCGTTACGCGTGATCTCTTGCGCCGCAGTTAAATGCACGAGGTTCGGGCGTCAGAGATTGTGCCTCAGAAGTTCGTAACAGTGGAATCAATTTTGTTTAAAACGTTGGCTAAAACTGTTGTCTAGGATTGCTGTTGTTTAATTTTCGCAAATTGGCTTCAATAAACCTACCGTTATAGATTAATGCTTTTAGCGTTGAACTATGTACCACGCTTTCTTAAGTCAACATTATTCTCCTGACTTTTGTTAATGTACATGCAGAAGTATCATTGTTTTCCTTTCCGCAAATACAGAGTTAACCACTAACTCGTAAACATACCAAACTACAATGTGCATGCTAATGCTAAATAGCCCTTCTTTTAGCAGGTAGCATGAGGCAAGATATTTGTAGTAGTTGGTTTCAGCTAGATGTCTTAGTTTTGTCAATTGTGAGTTATCAGAACCTTATTCGGATTTGGAAGCGTACTTATAAAAACAAAGCCTATCTAAAATTTGTGTTTATATGTGTGTATGTATGAACGTAGGATATAAGATCAATCCGTAAAGTAACAGACGCAGATAGAAACGTCAAGGAACTGCGTCAGACATTTCTGAAACCTGTATGGATATTCATCTGATAATAAAAACCACAATCGGAGAAGTTGGTTGCATCAACAGTACAATTTAATATTTTGTGGTTTTGAAAGGATTTTGATTTGTAAAAAGTAATTGATACTTTTGTGTACAAGTGTGCATACCGAAGGAATGTTCGAAGAAGGTGTTGCGAAAAAAAAAAAAATATTGAAAACAAAAGTTTTTTTTCCCTAATCGATTTACATTCACGTTAGACAAATGGGTTAAGTTAATGATTTTAAATGGGGAAGAAAATGAGATAGAGGATTGGAGAAAAGTTTAAAAGAGCGACGCCGTCCTGAGTAGAAATGTTGAATAAATTCATTGTAGGCCCTACTAGAATTCTGCCGTCTTGTGCGAGAATTTTGGCCACCCGACACGATAATTTTGGCCGGAGGAGTTGACGACAGGGAACGAACAGCAGTTCTTGGAATAAGACGTTCCCGCGCAGGTTTTATCGTACGGCGCGCTTTGGCTTCAGTTACTGAAACTTTCCTGGAACTTTCCAGCCCTTCACCTCCCTACTCTTTCCATCCTCCTACCACTGCCCCCTTACTATGCCTTCTACTCCTCTTGCCGGCCCTTACGGCTATTTAACTTCTGCCCGGGTACGGCCAGCGAAGATCAAACGACAACGAAGCAGAGAGCCTTCCTCGCTGCGAAACACAAGTTTTTTTATTTTTAAGGCCTTCGGAGTTTAACCATGGTCTCTAAATTCAGAAGTTCGCTAATTACCTTCGAGGCATTCCATTGTGGAGGAATACTATTAAATGCAGTTATAGGCGGTTCGGGATAAAGTGAGCACTCAAAATAGTCCTGCAAAATTTATATTTCCAGCCAATTCGTATATTTCCGCGCGTAACGGCTAACGGCGTGAAATTTCTAACCTCACTGGACACGTCACTTGATGTTTGCGCGGGTAAGATCAATTACGCAGTCAGTAGGTACCTATAGCTATAGCCCGATAGAAAAAAATATTAATTATATAAAACACACATATGTCGAACTCGGATGATTTTATTTCCGTATTGTAACATTTAAATAAGAATATACGTGGAACTTTATTCGGTTATTCGCTGCCAATCGTACAACGAGTACGGTAACTATTGTTGATGTTGAATCACGTGAAATAACGGCTAGTGATTTTTTTTTTCAAAGGTCAAATCTTTAGTGCTCACTAAATACAAATTACCTTTAACTGTGCTGTCGAAAACATTTGACTACAGCATCATTCCAGTATCCGAACATTACGTTTTCGAAGAAATTGTCTTATCGAGCCGATCCGCTGTTAGGTGTGCAGCGAAAATTCATTGTCTTAGAATGCGGGGAAGGAAGGGGAGTGGAGGGATTTAAAATTCTGCCCGCTATCAATAAAAAAAAACAGTTCCGAGAAAGGCATACTACTTAAGTTAATATTGTATCTATATTGAAAACATAGTGAAATGTGGTGTTACGTAATTTTAGTTTGTTTTACTTAGTTTCTCGGTTTTTGTTCCTTATAGAGGAATCCGGGCTCTTAAGCAATGTGTATGTGTGTTGTGTGTATACGTGTATTGTGTGTGTTGTGCGTGTGTTGTGCGGTGAAGTATTAGATGTACTGTTACAGAGCCTAGAACATAGTCAATACTGCGTACGTGTGTGTGTTCCTTTCCTCTCAGCGCTCAGGCGACGGTGAACATTCACTGTAAACAACGTATACCATATGTTAAATCAGCTCACAACGCCGAGCACTTAAGTGAGTTTTGAACGATAGGTCCTAGACAGTTGTAATAAGAGGATCATGTGTTACATAAGTCACTTAGCTCAATAAACCATCATCAAATGTTCTAAGTTCCTGATGCTAAAAAACTTGTACATAAGTAGAGGGTGGCCACCCCTTTTATTTTCACAAGGGTGGAAAGCCTTTATTAGAATTTGCTATGGATTTGAAGAGCTTAAGAACATAAAACTATGTTCAGAGTATTGTCCTTCCAAGTAATTTATTTTCGCATATTTTGTGAAAATACCGTTTAAAAATGCTAACTTCAAAGGCTTATTTCATCGTTAATATTAATTTTAGACACAAAATGTTTTACATATTTTGTGCTTATTCTTTACTGAGGATTCACCTCCGGTGGTTTGTCGGTTTAGTTAGCACCATCCTGTATAATAGATTTGGGTGTATATGTAATTTTAGTTTTAATACGGCGAATATGCGTGCCCTTATGGTGGGTCTGCAGACCCTTCTGGAAGAAGGAAGAAATTCTTAGTTAGTACACCAAATCACCTTAGCAATTAATAAAATATGGCTGGCACACACTCAAGTGAAACATAGGATTTTAGCTCGGAGTCTTCTAGTTCGGTGTAATTGACAATGCCGCTGGCCGGCGGCTTTTCTCGGGGATCTCAAGTTTCGCCCTTCCCTCTCGTTCGGGCGTTTCTCCATCGTACGGCCTCATATCATGTCATCTTTCAGGGGTAAACAGATTGCCTACGAGCTCCCATTCATAAAATCTGCATTCGGAAAGCGATACTCTAACTCTCGGTTATCCCCTCATTAGATATTTATCATTATTTTTTTCGGGAATAATTGAAACAATCTTTTCCAAAAAACTTCGCCACTGGATTGATATTTTCCATTAAGACCATGCTAGGTACCTTTATTTTTACATTGGTTTCAAAAACTTTAAACTTACGAGCGGACTCGCTTGATAAAAAAATTCTATGTAGAGGTTTTGCAAACAATGCATCATCATTTGTATGAAAAACATATTTTGTATGGTTCATATCAGAATTGGTAATACTTTGGGTGAAAAAAAGTGAAAAAACTACGAGGTTTGTTGATCCAAAAAAATAGGTACAAATTATTATATATTTGCGACGAATCTGTGTAGGGATTCGTAGATACGAAAATTTTTTTTGCTTAAAAAGTAATGTTTTCAAAATCACTGTAAAACTATCAATCGTCATATAAACTTGAGTTTTTTTACTGTCACTGGACTGTTATTCTGGTCACTCATCAGCTTGACTTCTTACTTACGGCTTAGTAAACCTCTCAGAGCCGTCTAGACTGGCGCCCAGAAATACGTCATCCCCTTGTATCACCGCGGTGTCTGGTTTCCAAGCCAACCCCGCGCAAACAAAAGTAATAACATTGTCTCCCGGTAGACATCCTCAGCAGAGGAACAATACTCAACTTTAATTAGCTGAGGTACAATCGCAGTCCCCGATCTCCTTCGTTTCTCCTTTGTTTTAGAGTATCGCCAAACGAGCTAAACTGGATTAAGAACAGAGAAGGACCCTATAGGGTCGGAACAGGGGCGTCATTTAGTTGGGGCAGGAGGGGGGCAAATGCCCCACTGGATTTAGAAGGAAAAGTGTACTAATTTTTTGTGTATTTTATCACTTAAATAATACTAACGTAAGCACAAAAAATTTACGTTTTATTATTAAAGTTTCTAATTTTTACATGCTTAATTAATTAAAAAGATGCAACAAGGTCACTGTCGCAAAAAAAAAGTTTTGCCGCCCCCGCCCCCCAAGAAAAACCTGAAATGACGCCCCGTGGTTGGGGTCCCGCCAGATTGTTTTCAGGTGTTTTTTTTTTTCCTTTAAAATCAGGAAGGTAACCAGTAAGAGGGCTCGGTGAAGGACTATTGTGGAGAGCGGAGAAAGATTGAGGGGGGATGAGGCTCCTTACGAAACATAACCGTAGCGTTGAAGGAGGAGAGGATAAATGAGGGAGGATAAGAGAACACACTCAACTGTAAGCAAGGAGATAGGAAACATCGAGCGCTGGACTACACTTCACTCGGAATATTTCATAAACAGCGCCACTGGCGCCGCCTATACATCACTAAGGAAGTACTCCGGTGCAACGGAATACAATGCCGTTTTCGGAGGTCAGAAACCCGGGTTTGAATTGTTTACTTTGAGCCGCCTCCTATCCCGTCCATTTTTTTTTTCAGAGCGAAACTTTACACTCCGTCGAAAAGTCCTTGACGTGACACAGATAAATCCTACAATTAGAGGAAATTAAATATAACGACAAACCAATTTGGATTCGGCGCTTAAGTATTTAATTCCTTCTTCTCTCTAAAACAATTTGTTGACGTCAAATTAATAAATGAAGTTTTAATTTTCTCAATGCATTGGCTTCAAACTAGAGTGTAACACGTCTTCGATAAAAAAAAATCACGCCTATTTGCACACTTGTTTGGAATCTAGCTGTTAACGTCTCGAAAGCGAGTTACGTACGGTACAACACGCGATCAGTAGGTAATAACTGTTCTTCCCCCACAGCGGAGATACACATTTCATCACGAAACTCGTGCTAGGTTACGTTTAATTAAAACTCATTTGCTAATGGAGCGAAACTGCGGCTAAATTACCTTCTGAAACACGCCAACGATGCAGGGAATTTGGCGCTGTTGCGCAAGTTTTTGATGTCACGCACATTTTTGTGTAGAGGCTTATGAAATTAATTTAAATGCTCGCAAACGCCTGTCACTCGCGGATTAAAACGCTCTCTACTAACAGACTAAAAACCGTCAGATTATGACAATGACCCAATATGGACTACTCAAAAGATTTGATCCGTTACTTGACAAAGTTTTATAAGAACATTGAGCATACTAGATGAATTTTGTTTTTTTAAATGCGTAAAACAGTTTTGAAACTATTATACTTGTTGTCATATTATCTAACTAGGAACGACAGCTTGTTGGCATTTAATATTTGGTTAAAATTAATGCATTTATTATTTTTAAGAGGCAGCAATCCCCTCACGTATTGATTTATTGGTTTTCCTTGCCAATTTTTTTCCACGACACGACAGAGAATTCCAAAAGTTCCCTTTCAGTAGAAATATAGGAACTGAACAACAAAACCATAATTATGTCGGTTTAGCGGAATCCAATAGAAATGAAGGGGACGCAATCGGAATTCATTCAGAAATAGAGTAATCGCTTCAGAAACAGAGTGTTTGATGGGAAGTCGGTCTTTGTACCTGGACTGAATTTCCATGATTTCGAGTGAATTTCCGTGCTTGCGTTCCAAGGTGTGAATCACTTTAACGAGAGTCTCTTTCATCGTTTGAACGTACGGCGGGGAGAGAAAGGCAAGAGAATGATGAGAGCGAGAGAAAGAAAGAGGTAGATAAAGGTAAAGAGAGATACAGAGGTATAGAGGATAGAGAGATAAAGAGAGAGAACGAGAGAGAAGAGAGAGAAAAGAGAGAGAGAGAAGAGAAAGAAGAGAAAGAAGAGAGAGGGAGAGAGAGGGAGAGAGAAAGAGAGGTTGCCATATAAAGACAGTTCGGTAAGTCAGTGGGTGGTCCCCGCAGTTCACCTGTGCATGCGAATACCGGCGAAATCAATCTCAATCCTGTGCGCGATCACGCGCGATACGCACAGACCTTATCAGCCCTTGATTATCCCTAGAAGGGAATCCGCTCAGTGTTCTGCTGTTACAAAGAACCTTCCAGGTAGCCTTCCACCTCGTGTCCACCTGACTGGGTGAAATCCACCCTGTTCCATTAACATTTTAGTCAAGGAAAGTTAAGAAAATAGCATGGACAAATTGCAAGAAAACGTTTTTACATCAAAATTCGCAGAAAAATTCGTTGAATAGCATGCCCAAAATCCACAGAAATCCACATTTCGGTTTTTACTATTTTTCCTGAATTTGTCCAGGAAAAGTGCGGAAAAAATTAATAAGACGAAAACAAAACTTGTAAAAAAGAGCACAAAATTTACCAAAACATATCCAAACTTCACGAAAATCCGCTTATAACTTCTTTTCCCAGAATTCGTCCAGGAAAAAACATTAAAAATGAAATAAATCGAAAACGGCGCACTTAACAGCAAAATATTTCAAACCAAAATGTTAAGTGATTGGCTTTTCCCGTAATACATTTTAATTTAATACTAATTCACATAAAATAATCATTTTTTTTTTTTTCAGAATTTGTCCCGAATAGGCTACAGTGCAGTAAAAGTTCAACTGTACATTGTATGCAAAAACACTACGGAAAAAAAGAAGCCTCATATTGCATAAAATTTACTTCTTTTCTCTCAAAAGTAATAAACGTTTCGTTATACGGGGTTTGTCCAAGGAAACAACATTTTTAAACGGCAACAAGCCGAAAACAATGCATCGCACTTCAAAATATGCCTGACAATAACTAAAGCGCAGAAAGTTTTACCTAATAAAAATAAAATTCACTAAAATTCATTAAAATATTATTATAGGCCATGTATTTTGGAATTTATCGCGGAAAACCCGATTCATGGCTTTCATTGTTTTTTAAGTCCACTGCAGGAAATACCAGTATGTTTAGGCCTACTTAATATGCGACTGATTTCATCCGCATTCACTTTTGCTGTGCGGATTTATGTCTTGCTGATAATGACCCTATGAAGTGTAAAATTGAAAAACGTAAATAAAATAATGTGGATGTGTGTGTGTGTGTGTGTGTGTGTGTAGAGTTTTGCCTGAATATTCGTTTTCAGTTTAATGGCGTGTTCCTGATTCATTCTCACAGACACATGTCTTATTATTTATTTTGTGTAGAAACGAAGCAGGGTGCCATCATCAACAAAATGAACTCTGTCTTGGAGCCATGCAGCGAGTTGATAGACGCGAGAAATGTTACTGAACACATCTGGCAGTGTTTGTGGTTATTTGTGCTGGCGTGCTGCGCTCTTGCCTAGTGTTCCATTAGACATTTTATTTAAAACTGATTGTAACGAGCTTGATATGCTGTAAGTATGTTGTGTTGTTTCATTTTCGTTAAGGATGCTAGAAACAGTAAATTTATAATGTGGATAACGCGGTGATAATTAGTATATGTAAAACCGTTTGGAACGAGGCACAAAAATTGTTAAGGGCCGCGTAAGCAATTTGACTAACGGATTGCTATAAAAAAGATGACTGAATAGAACAGTTATACGTGTGTATTTTGTAATGACCATATTATACTTAAACAAACTGTTAATGTAAAAAGAAAGATAACATGTCACGGGCCACTGCTTGACGTGTTCTAAAATCCATTACAAAATATTTTTGAATTTAAAAATTCGATAAAAGAGGCAACAAATTAAATTCTTTAATACTAAAATATATTGTAATTGATATCAAAACATGTCAAAGCAGTAGCCCGTTTCATGTAGTTTGTGTGAATTTTGTAGTTTATCTATTTTCATTGGTTTTTGAGGTTTACAAGAACTAAAAACGTGGAAATTTTGACTTTCAAGTGCCATTATGGGAAAACTGGTTAAGCTAATTTTTTTTTGCACGCGGAAAATGTACTGCCAATTAACATCTACAAAAGTTACACTGTTTCATGCAAATCTAAAATTACGATTCTTTCCCTCTTCAACGCCCACAAGCAAACTTTTCACGAATGAAAATATTGTTCTACATTTTGAGAGCTATTATTACACATGCACCAAAATATTGTTAATTATTTTAAGAAGTATATAACAATTTTTGGAAGTAATAGTCATACTTGCTGTGGATTTGTTAGTGGAGTGACACCCGTGCGTTTGACGGATACTACAACGGGTTACTTATCTGTAGCATGATTGTACCATTTATCGTTTTACCCTACGTAATCAGAACTTAATATCGCATCCTATCTTTTTTGTCAATACGGATTTGTCAGTTTTTTTGCGGCCCTTTTTTCTTGCGAGTAAGGTAGTACCTCGCACCATGATGACGTTTCTATGACTGACATTTTACTGTTATGTTTGTGGTTAAAACAGTCGTATTTTACTCCTCCTTTAAGAGGACGTGGTAGATAAATAAGCGCTGAATTCTTCAGTTGAGGTCTACAAGTTTTTGAAAATCAATATAGAAAAAGTACAAAACTGTTATAATTGGTAATTTTATTTGCCAACTTTATGAGCAAACATTTATCCAAAATGATGCATTTGTTAGGCGTGGTCTCCAGCGTCGCTATTAAATGTACGTGATTTTGGCGTCAGAGAATGTTCTTCAGATATATGTTAATCGAGAAAAATTTTTTCACAGAAAGTTGGCAGAAACTATTATCTAAGATTTTTGTTTTTGATTTTTGCAAATTGACTTCGAGACACAATTGAACTGATGCTTTTAACGTTAAATTATATACCATCCACTCTCGAGAGCCAAACAGGGTGACTGTCTTGCCGCACCAGTCGGCAAAAGAGCGGTCCAACCGCAGTCCCCAAAACTGCAAAGAAAAAAACATTTTCCGAGCAAAGCTCTTCCTACTATGATCCAGGCATTATCTGTTCAGTGAAGTTAAAACCCCAGAGTAGAAAGAGTCGTGCTCTTTTTAATCGCAGTGTACAGCCTAAAATCCCCTCACTATTAACAACGCAGTATAGGATTGAATCCGTACATCTAACCTGGGTGGGGCCACAGTCTGTTCCTCATCCGTGTAAAGCTGTATAAAGGGGAAAAAAACACTATATATCACAGTCAACAAAATAGAACATCCTCAAAAACTTTATGGTGAAAGTACCTTTATGTGGTCCGCGATAAAATGAGCACTTTTGAAGACGATCTTTTATTGGATAATAAATAAAACAATATTATTTATTGCTACATCACATGTTAACTGTTGAGCATTGTAAAATCCAAACACTTTGATTGTTAGTTAGGTAATTTCGTTTATATAAAACGTGGCAGGAAATCTATAAATAATCTCCAAGGTAAAAAGGAACTAGGGTTTCAAAAGTGTTCACATTGTCCCGAATCGCCTAAACTTGATGTTCGTACTGTGTTTTGGCCAGGTTCCCTTTTACTCATTATTTACTTTTTACAGTAAAAAAATCTCACGATTATACAATGTTTATGTGTTGCCAGTTTTGTGAATTTTGTGATATTATTTGTCATGGCAAAGTTGGCTCACTGCAGTAAGCAACTTTACGGGCGTACAACTCTTGACAGTGTACTGAGTACCAGGCAGTCAGGAGCGATAAAAAAACTCACACTATGAAAAATAAATTCTCTGTTTAACAGCGGCGTTTTGCAGCTTTGTCCCTGCTTCTTTTGTGGCAGGGCCTTTGTCTGCCAGCCCAGCGCAGTAAAAAACCTGTCAGAGAACTGTACACACAAATAAAAATTAAAAGAACAAAACAAATGCTGAAGTGGTGTAGGGTCGTTGAGCAACGAAACGATAAAAGTGCTTATCACCCAGCACGCCCTCGGTGACAATGCTAATAGTGCTTTTAACGTCCCTTAATTAGTCCAGATGGCTTCTGTAAAGTTGAGGTGTGTTGGGATATATGGAGAATATCTAGCCGCATTACAAGTCAGAACCAACATTTAGTACCTAAGATAAACTCTCCCCTTTTATGTGGTGATTTGTAGCAGTCCCTAAAATTGTGAAGATTCATGGATGGTATCCGTGCATTAAAAAAAAGAAGGTAAATTTGTGGTAGAAAGAAAAAATGAGAATTTAAAAAAATGTCAACATAAATGCACTGAATAGCTGGTGCAAAGTTCAAAGCTGAACACTCAGTTTAGTAGAACACTTGGAAATGGAAAATTTTAGAACACTTCTCAAAATTAACAAAATTAAACACGACATATGTTTCAGATCACGAAAATTCTGTTCTAATTCATTCCAATCAATGTTAATACGCATAGGCTTAAGGGGTCATGATACATAATTCAGCTCAAAAAGCATCAGTTTAAAACTGTAGGTTTTTCGAAGCCACTTTGCAATTTCTGAGCAAAACTTTTTTCTCTGGTAACGTATTCCGGAAGGATCTCTGATGCCAGAATCACGTAGATTTAATTACGGAGTAAGAATTCACGCTTAAGAGCCCTACACAGCACGCGCGAGGGGCCACTAATGAGGTACGAAAGCAGGCAGGTGATAACAGCTAGATAGGCTCGTGCGTCAACAACCGTATTGCTTTTATGCGCTGGGCGCTAAAACGGTTTGCGGTGTTTCGGTTGTTTGCTTTTTCCTATGGGAATTCAAGCGACGACACTACTTGTTGTTTTACGGAAGTTGCGTAGTAAAATCCAGCGCGTGCTTCTCTATTTTTGTTTTATGATTTCAGTTGGTATATTTTAAGTGACAGCTGTCTGGAAAAAAACTGTTTTTAGCCGCTTCCAGGTACCTAGAAAACATTTTTCTAAGCGTGGTATCTATAAAACGAAAAAATAAAAACATACCTTTAAATGTGTTTTCTGTGCTTAGATAAATATATCGAACATATGTTAAATATCATTCCTTAAAAATACTTTCTCCTAACACGCTGCAGGGGCCGTGGTGGCCGAGTGGTCAGACCATTTGCCTCCCACCAACGCGATCCGATTTCGATTCCCGGCGGGGTCGGTCCCGCATGTGGGAATCGTGCCGTACGACCCCACTGGTCGGCGGGTTTTCTCGTGGATCTCCTGTTTTCCCCGCCCATTCATTCCGGTACTCACATCATGCCATCCCTTACCAGCGCTAAAGACCTCGCTATTAAGAGCTGACCAAAGTCTCTCACCCACCTACCCACCCACCCTCCAACTTAACCACTCACTCACTCACCCATTTACTCACTCACTCACTCTCCTGCTGCTGTATATGCTTCTCAACAAATTGTTACGGCACGAGACCAGAGCATATTCGTCAAGTGCAGTGTCGAAGGTCGTCGAATATCTAGGGCAGGTTACTAAACACGGCGACGGAGGAATGTCTGCAGTCTCGAGGACATTAAAACACCCCCTCCCCCAACGTACTCCCGCAATTAGACGCGATAAACGGGGACAAGTTTATAACATATCGTGACTATTTAAGAGGCACAAAAGGTGGAGAGGGGGCCGTCTGCCGCCAAGTGACCAGCAGGACGCTAGGATGCTGCCGAGGTGCTGACCTGCCGTGCTCGACCGTCGTAACTGTGACCATAACCAGCCTGTCCGGGTTATTACAATGTCAGACACATCAAGCCATATCTAGAGGGCGTGGTACATAGTCCAACGCTAAAAGCATTAATCTATTACTGTAGGTTTCTTGGAACAAACTTGCGAAAAGTAAACAATAGCAATCCTAGACAATAGTTTTGGCTAACGTGTTAAACAAAATTGTTTCCAGTGTTACGAACTTCTGAGGCACAATCTCTGACGCCGGAACCTGAACTTCTGAGGCACAATCTCTGACGCCGGAACCTCGTGCATTTAACTGCGACGCAAGAGATCACGCGTAACGAATTAGTAATTCTAGATAAATATTTACTCGTATAGTTGGCAAATACTATTATTTAGGATTGTCATTGAGTATTTTATCCATATTGGCTTCGAAAAAAGCGTAGAAAGCAATTGATGTCTTCAGCGTTTATTTATCTACCACGCACTCTTAACTGGACTATTTATATTGCTGTGGCCCGAGCACTAAGTAAAGCTCCTCCGCGGGTAATTTTTAATGTAACTGAATTTTGCACGTTAATGATTATATATATTTATACTTTTATATACAACGTGTCTTAATTCAAATAACGGAAGTTTCTTTATAAGAGGAAAACCCTTGACGCTGCGGAGTCAACTATACAACGGCTATTCAAGCTCAGTAAAACCCAGTAGAAGTAACAATGCTGAATCCGCAACAAAATGCATCACTCTGGGTAAATATTTAATCATAAATTTGGCAAATATCGGTATCTAGGGTTGTTTTGTAGGATTACCGTATTCACTTTCAAAAACATGTAGTTCTTATAGAAGTATCCTGCGTTTATTTCTCTACCACACACTCTTAAAATACTGTGATGCGTTGTGAAGAAATTATTGTCAGTGTTTAACAGTACACTGAGAGAAAGAAATTGTTCACATAACAAAATATATTTGTTTGAGGAATATGTGTTTTACTGAAACATGCGATGTTTCACTTAAAAACGCCTTGTTTACAAAAAAAAAATACAAATTTTTTTACTGTAACCAGGTAATATGGA
>PNEQ01065485.1:46136-100574 GCA_003012365.1 Medauroidea extradentata
AAATGTAGTTTGGTTAGCGCAAACATTTGTGATCAAACATGTCATTCGGTTCTACCAAATATATACTTGTTTCGCCGTATACGTACTTAACATTTGTTTGCGTGAAAGATGTAATATCATTGTTGTGTTAAACAAACAGTTGTTTGTATAACGTGATCAAGATGTCGGACACGCTGGCAACTTATTCGTTTTGGTTAGTAATGTTTTTGTTTCATTCAATATATAATTTCGTTAAAATGTAGTTATTAATAATAAACAATGTAACAAAGGCAACCCATTAATTTTCTATCGGTTTAATAAACACATACCCAATTTTGTTAACTTTCCCTGATATATCATCTTAACCTAACCGTTGTTCAACAGTTCTGCTGGTCTAGTGGTGTCCGGCCACTTGGCTCAGTGGTTAGCGCTCCTGGCTGCTGAGACAAGTGTCCCGGTTTCGATTCCCGGCCGGGGAGGTGGCATTTACAACCACCTCCTCGGGTTCAGGACTGGGTGTTTGTGTTCGTCTTGTCTGTGAGCCAGAAGACAACTTACAATTACAACGACGACTACACAATACAAGTTACTGGGGAAATGCATTAATTAATTAACTTAAAAGGGGGGGGGGAGGAATGTTTGGTGTAGTGGCGAGGCGTTAGCCTTGCCATTGTACCAAACATTTTAATATAAAAAAAAGTGGTTAAGGTAAATAGACTTCTAATTTTAGGTTTTCGGGTTCAAATCCCACCTCTGCCAGGAAATTTAACTTTGTATAAAAACATGCAGTACATGATTAGAAACGTGAATAGTATCTCCGAAATAGGAAAATCGGCGAATAATTAATTTATTTTCTATTTTAAACAACCGGACAATGGCAGGATTGTTACCTAAAACATTCTTATTGTTTCACTCAAACAGATGCAGCTTGGTAAGCACAAACATATTTCACCAAACATATTATTTAGTTCTACCAAATGTATATTTGTTCTGCCATATATGAACGTACCATTTTTTGAGGGAAACCAATTATATCTTATAGTACCATTTCTTTTTCTCAGTGTATATTGTCAGCGCTGGTAGTGAGCGAGATGGACATGAAGCATCGTTGGAAGAGGGAGATCTCCGATAATAACCCGCCGACAAACGGCATCGTCCGGCACGACTCCCACTCGTGAATATCAAGGTCGGCCTCGCCGGGAATCGAACCCGGATGGGAGACGAACGGCCTCGTCGCTGAGCCAAACGCAACCCCAAAGTGTTTTGGCACCTAATTTCATTTGTAATACATCTAAAATGCCGTGTCTGTTAGATACCATTATAAGCTTCCAATACGACCTTGAAAAAAATATTATTCCAATAGTTGCTATGATAACTCTGGTAATGCTCGTAAACGTATAAAACATATGGCATCAGTTTGACTCGGTTAAAGAACATGAGGAGATTAAATAAATGTGTTAAGTCTTAAAACCAGGGACTGAAGCAGTTGGTGAAAAAAATATATATATATATGTGTACACTTTTGTTTGTGATTACGGTCTGTTTGCTAATAATGAATAAATCTAGGGCTATATGGATATTTTGCGAAAATAATTTTGCTCAAATTTGTTTTTGTGATTTACGTGCATATCTGCTGCTCTGCGTATATGTAGTTATTGGCAGAGTGTCTTCGTGAAGTGACGTCTGTCATATGTCTGTACCAAGAAAAAAAATGTTACTGGAACATCACACGTCTCTGATTTGCGGAAAGAACCTCAAGACATGTGTGAAGTTATTACATCCAACCACTGACTGTGAAACAAAATTGTAAATGTGCACAAAAGTCACTGATGATACAAACTGGGGCAAAATTATTTTAGTGAAACGTTCATGGCACTTTGAATAACGTTTGTAAATAAATCCAATACATTTATGTTCCGAGTTTTAAAAAGTTAATATTTCGATACTGATGCACTATGTCAACTAAATCACAACATCCAGAAAAGCACCAATTAGAGTACACGATAAGGTGACCTTCATTTGGCACCATGTATCCCTCTCTGCCAAATGTAAAAATCGATACTGTCATATAATTAGACTAATATTCACCGCAGCCTCGAGTGACATCTGGAAAGTTATTTGCGATAGTTCAAAATGTATTGTGAGAAAGAAGGAAGTAATTTGGTACCTAGGATATTTGTTAAAGGAAATACCTTTTAAAAAGTAATAAGAAACGTATTATGTTGAAGTAATTAATATTTTCATTAATGTAGCTCACCAACTCAGTATTAACTTTAAGACTTTAGGCTCTGAAAGATGGGAACTTTAAAGTGATCTAGAAAGTGTTCCGTTAATCCGGATCTGGTTTCTTTTTATTGTCTTTTTCCTGAAGTTTTTCCCATTGGGGGAAATTGGCAGCGTAGGAACTAATTCGGTTAATCTGCCAGAGTCGTGGGTCGCGCACATCGTTTGATCACCCATCACACAGGAACGAAACAATTTAAAGCCGAGCCCCATCGCTGTGAACATTAACAAGTGCTCGATAAGTTGGCTCGTGTCGACTTGCCCTGGCCGCATTAGCGTCTGTAAGATGGAACATAAAACACAATCTCGGTTAAGAGTGTTGCCTACCCCACGCTTCGAACGCGTTGTAACGTGTTCGTAAACAAGTTATTTCTAGGAAAATATTCCACGTATGCCCACTGTGCTAACGTACGGAAGGAAAACAAGCTTCAGACAAGGTCGGAACCTAATTGTAAGGACACCATGCTAATTAAAAACACTGTTTATAAGCCCTCCAACATGGCTAAAAACGGCCTTTTCAGACTTCCGTACTTCAAAATGTACTATAACGATGTATGCGATTTCAGGTTGCGACCTGTACTGAACTTTGCTACAGACTTTCCACCAATAAAATTGTATGCTCACCGCTTAGTGTTCAATAGTAAAAGCTGTTCGGCGGGAGCCTTGCACGTTAGTTCCGCGCTTGGATCGTTGAGGCGATGCGGCATTTGATGCGAGTTTTAAGGTGACCCTCATATCTCTGTCATTTCTGAGCCTCTAACGGCGCAGGTAGGTGACACCCTTAAGGGTGAAGTGGGGGGTGAGGCTCCCTGCAAAATTTAAATTTTTTTTAAAATTATTTTTATATTAGTATGACACTTTGTTTTATAGACATTCATTTTCACTATTTTTACAGTAATAAATTTTTTCTAGCTTTCAAAGTTTTTGTATAGTGACATTTCAAAACCAAAATTTGTATAAAACGATTTTATACAAGAAACGAAAACCAACTGACATAGAGAAATGAAATATTCTCACTGAAGAATAAGGCTATGGGCTACATCCGGACATGAATAAAAATGCGCACTGAATATTTTTTGCACCTATGGAAAATTGTTGGATTTGAAATAAAAGCATGTCAATTTTCTGTAATTATTTAAAAATATAAAAAACTTTATATATAGTGTTTTTATACATATCTAGACATAGCCCTTGACATTTTCCTTGGGTGTGAATTATTTCATTTCTGTAAGTCAGTTGGTTTTTGATTCTTCAATAAAACCGTTCTATGAAAATTTTGCTCTTTGACATGCAATCGCACGAAAACTATGAAAGATAGAAAATTTTCATTGCTGTAAAAATAGTCAGATTGTATGTCTACAAAACACACAATATCTCATACAAATATGAAAATCAAATTTTGCGTGAACTTCTCCTTTAAGAGGACGAGATAGGTAAATAAGCGTTGAATTCTTCTATTGAGAGCTACACTTTTTGAAAGTCAATATAGAAAAACTTCAAACCATCCTTGGTTAGTTTTTTTGCCAACTTTATTAGCAAACATTCACCCGGAATGATGCATTTGTTGCGCCGCAGTTAAATGTACGAGATTTCGGCCTCAGATGTTGTTCTTCAGGTAAACGTTACTCAAGAACAATTTTTGCTCAGGAATTTGGCAAAAACTATTGTGTGGGATTGCTGTTTTTTGATTTCTGAAAATTGGCTTCGAGAAACCTACAATTTTAAACTGATGTTTTTAGCACTGAATTATATACCATGCACTCTTAAGGCGTCCGCCTACTGGCCGTGTGTTTGTGTGAGTGAGGTACGACGCCAAGGGCGATGTTGACCGGCTCATCTGGTGGCGGTATCGCCTCTACCACAAGACACTGAAACGCTTGGCGTGCAGTGGTATCTTAGATCACCTGACTGACACTTTCAGTGGTGACCCTCTCTTTTTATTGGTGAAAAGTTTTAAGCAATGTCCATTGTCTGCTCCTAGAGTAGTTTCACGCGAATCTCCAAGTATTTTTTTCAGATATGACAGGTTGAAAAAGCTAATTTTAGCCATTTTGAGGAGCTACTAAACGATTTTTCTAATCGACGTGATGTTTTGAAACAACTCTTCAGTCATCATTTGGAGTGTATTTTCTTTTCGTACATAGACACATTGGACATATGTGGAACAGTTTCTTAAAAAAAAAAAAGGTATTTACGAACACACTGCAACACATTTTAGGCGATGCCCTTAAGACTCAGCTTCATTCTCCATATTTGATAATTTTATTTTTTGCTGTTTACTTGGTGCTACAGTTCAAGCATTGCGATTTAACTGCTGACGTATAAGTATAATTATGTCGCATTCAGTGAAACAATTGTTTTTACATTCATAAGTTGTTTGACTGATACGTGTTAACAGCTAAAACACAATGCCTGTCGTGTCGGGCAAGGCAAATATAATTTGCTACGTGATCTCGGATCAATTCTCAAATGACCTTCTCCTCGATGCCCTGCAGGTTTACGAACCACAGGGGTGATAAGCAATTACTCCATACAAACCTAGCAGAGAAATAGCAAACGGAAGAAGTTTAAAGTCGGCTGCTTCTATGGTGGGCAGTGTACCTTGCGTCGACAACGTATAAGGCAGACATAATCTCCCCCACAATTACCAATGTCTGTTACCACGGAGTACTGCGTTAGTGTACAAGAGCACGACAAATGTTAAAAATGCATTTGCCAACCTATTGCAACCAACTGTCCACACTAATTGGCAGAGCTATGAAAAGCCAACTGCGGTACTGCGTAATGCAAATTTGAGTGATCGATAACTTTAATCGTGGAGTTACTTCACCCCAATTATAGTCCTAATAGTTATTTTATTTTAGAAAATCCCCGGTCCTTGTAGCCAAAATAAAATAATTCAATGATTTGATTTTGTTAAAAAAAAAAAAAGGCAATTCAAAAGTAGGCTAAATATGCAGGTCACAAAATTTATTGAATAATAGTGTTATCCAACATTTTGCATATGGATCATTATATACTCTTAATGGGCATACGAGAGCGTTATCCGAAATTGTTCTTGGTTATCTACAATTTATTACAAGTGAATCAATACATTATCATTGCCTGTTGAGAGAAACATTTCTATCCAACCATTCGAACACTTTCCTGTAGATAATTACTGATTGATTTTATGAATTGACATTCAGAATATTTGCACAGAAATCAACAGTTCAACTTATAAAAGTAACCTCAATATACCAAATAAACTATCAAGAACAATAACTAAGAATATAACTTTCAGAGTCACAGCCATTTTAAATACGTAAATATATTTTATGATATGGTAGTCATATGTGGATTCTGAACTAGGGCAACATTCGAAGACTGCACGATGGAGGAATGGATCAAAACCCTCAACAGTCAAGCGTACACCTTTTTTTTTTTTTTTTTGCAAGAATACGGGCGTAGCAGTTGAATCAACACGCGCAGAGTTTTTAACTGTTTACTTTTGAAAAAGTAACTGAAGGCAATCTGAGAAATGGAGCTCTAAATGTGATGCGTAGTTTTCAGGGAGTTTTGTCGATGCGAGCAGGGGAAGTTTTAATGTCTTCCCGAAACCCGTCGAGCATACGATTACCCACTTACGTGCTCGACGGCAGTAGAAGGCATTAGCATATTTACGGTCGGCGCGGGTGCTCGGAACACGGATGATTGAAGGGGGATAACGAACCGGAAAGATCATCAGTGCGGATAATAAAGTGATGGGAAGCTGTAAAGGAGATTAAGTACTGTCGGAGCCAGACAAGGTAATTTGAAATTGGTGAAGAAGTGGGCAAATAAATAATATAATACGATAAAACAAGCACAATTCTATATTGAAGCTTCACACATATTAAATTCTTGATTTATGTTGTAGTAACTTTTACTACATTATCGTTGCTAATTATTCTGTTGCAAAATTATTTTAGTGGTACAAAGTTTAATATAAAAATAATGAATACTTTATAAGGGTTTTATACACGCACCCTTAGCAAATTGTTGGCCACGTTTCCTGTTTATGTAGTTTTCGCGAGTAAAAATGTTTCAAAACCTGAAAGGGAGCAGATATCTCAAAATCATTACATAGAAACGTAACTTATTTTTTCCAAAACATTAGTTTTTAATTTTTTACTAGTTATCAACTTAAACAAATTTTCTTACAGTCAATAATTAGCAAAACATATTTAAATTTACGTTTTGAAATCTTTAGGCAACATAGTACAATGTCCAACATTTATATTTAACGGTTTTGCGACATCCACTTCGTTTCAGGATTTAGAAAATATAACTCGCAAAAACAACATAAATAGGAACCCGTTGCCTTAATACCATAGCGTTACGTATACTTCGTTATACATACGCTATTTTTGTCTATGCTGTTACGTAGCACGAATTTTTCTGTAGCTCCTAAAATGTGCCAGATATACATATATTTCATTAGGTACTTTAACTTAAATGGAGTTTTGAGCAACATGTACAGATATGCAAAAATATAGTTAGATACATAGGAAATATATTTTTCTTGTTAAAGAAAACACGCAGGACTATATCATATAAAATAAATACTACGCTTTCGTTTGTTGTGGTGGCACCATGAATTGCGCAATTAAAACATTGTTTGAAAAACAGGCACAAAGTATAGCGTTAGGACATGCTAGACATGATGCTAACTGTATTATATATATTTTTTCAGAATGGGATTTACCTTGGACATGGTTTAACTGTTTATTAGCTCTGAAAATTTGTACGGAACTAATGCAGTTAATTGAATTTATTCAGCGTTTTCTTGTATTAAGCCAATTCTCTTTTATCGAGAGACACCAAGTAACCTTATCCAAAAATTAATATTGTTAATTATCTTAAACTGTGTTTGGAATTCTGTGCCTTTCAGAAATAGGTAATAGCGTTTCGTAGTAGTATTTCACCACGAAAATGTATCGCATAGGGAAGGACTATGTTAAAAACAATGTCTAAAAAAATTAATAAAAATTGCAGTTACCTGAAGTTAATAACGTAATGAGTGAAGATTCTAGACTTATGCTTTGGAGATATATATATATATATATATATATTTTAATTCGCGGATCTTGTAAGTCACTAAAAGTTTACGGCACTTATAGACGATGCATAAAGCAGATACGTGGGATCGCTTAGATTTTCGGAAATGACGGATTAGAAATCTTATAAAATTTCATCGTAAATTTGTAGAAAATTTCTTCTTAAGTAGTAAGATACCATTTGTACCCCTTGTGCTTACGCCAATGGTCCGTGAATCACCAGTTAGAATGAAATTAATTTCAATTAAGAGCTCGCCATTGAAATTTCGCGTTTGTTGGATTATAGCCGAGCGCTGAGAGCTCTACTGTCGCAGGTCGTACTGCTGTTTCATGCCTGAGTTAAGTGTTGCCGATAATTGTGAAGTAAAATATTTGGTATTGCCATCGACGTATACTTCACAGAAGTCAAAATGTTACTGCCAAGCGAGAATGCGCTGTTGGACTTACATTTCGTATGACTCGAGTTCGATTTCCTTGTTCGACCATCCCGAAGTTCTTGTTATTGTGGCACGTATATCAACGTTTCTAAAGACCTCGCTACAAAAAATATTAGATCCCGGGCAGGTTTCATAAATAAATATAACCAGTCCGGGAAATTTCCAAAAAAATAATGTGCTTAGCAACGCATATTTTGTAATTGTGTAAAGAGCCAAATTTTTTGTACTTTGAACAACTTGTATATTGAAGTTTATGGTGTGCTGGGCTGTATCATCAGTCATCATAAAAACGCTTTCTTTCATGACAATTTCACACGTAACGTAATGTATAACGTTATGAAAACTTTGTGCAGGTCTAGCCGGCCTCCGTAGCGTAGTCTGTTAGGCACCGGTCTACGGTGCGAGAAGTCCTGGGTTCGAATCTATCTTGCGCATTGCTGTTGTGCTGTATTCTCACTTCACCCTCATCGACCCTTAAGTCATCGTTCTTAAATGGCCGTAAAACCTGTTCTCTTCACTTTACGCAGGTATACGGAGATTATTTGAATACCATTTCAAAAGAGTAAATGATTACGTCATGTATATATTATTTTTTGAAACAAAATATTTATGAATTGAATAAAAGTAAATTTACCATTAAAATTAAAATAAAACTTTGTTACATTTAAATGAATAGTACCCGACGGGATGAAAATTTATAAGGTAAGAATTTGTGAGGACTAGGTTTGATTATACTCTTATCAAATGTTTATATTTAGCATGTTGTCTAATGGCAACGGTTACTGAAAAACCGATAATTCGGGTTCTGTAGTTGAGTAAGAGATGTAGAGTACCGTAAAGAGGTTAACTTTGCCTCATTTTGGGGTTGCGTTGCACTACATAGTTTTGTTGTAAGTGAAGGTTCGCAGAATCGCAAATTGTTGTAGACTTCGTCATTTGTAGCTTTAATAATAAACAATACTTTAAAATGACTACTATTCTGGAATTTCAAAATAGAACGAAATAAATCTAATGGTGCAAAGTTACCCATGGGGGGGGGGGGGGGCGAAGTATCCTCACTTTACGGTATTTAATTTCAGTGGTTGATCATTGCACGTTAAAGTTAATTGACTCCACCGAGAACAATTAAAAATAATTTGTCAGATGTTGGGTAATTTATACGTGGCCTAGGAAATTTTGCCCATTTCAGGACTGTAAGTATGATATCGGGATTCTTACAGTAACGCCAACGTCCTGTCCACGATAGAAACTCGCAAATCAGTTGAAATACTTAACTATGAGATCCTGCCGAATTCTACGAAAAGAGATCTCCCAATCATTTTTTGTATACAAGGTTTTAATAAAACTACCGGTAACAACCATGATTACATCTTGTGAACGTACAAGTGCATTCACTAGAAGGTTGCGTATACTGGACAAGTCTTTAAAAGCACGTGCGCTGCATCTTGGACTGATGTCGTAAACTTGACAGCGTTTCCAAGTGAACTAGTCTTAACCTTGGAAACGAACAGTGTTAGTTTCGCTTCCATTAGTTGATTGTCTCGTGTTTATACCATGTCTCGTTACTACACTTCACTCACGTACTTGTGCGCCATCACTTCTCCAAGACCCAGATGTCTTCCCGCCCCGGTATACTTTCAATGCTCTAACTTCAGTCTTTCCGTAAGTTCACCTTAACAAGATCACGATAGTGAAAAAAAAAAAAAAAAAAAAAAAAAGGTTCGTTTCTTTCACACGACTAGATGTTCCATAGGAGATAAACACGCCTTGAAAGCTGATGCACGAGACGACGAGTTTCCTTACGGAGAACTTATTTAAATACGGAAATATTAATAAATAATTCTAGTCTAGCAAGGAGTTCACAATGGATGACTTGATGTACACGCCCTCTGACGTCACGCCGCAAGGGGCGAGTACTGTGGGAAATAAAGCTTGTTTACAAACATGCTGACATGTTAGTTGGCGATTGCAGAAACCAAAAAAATGTTGTGCACTCATAAATTTGAATGAAAGCATAAAAAAATGTTAGTTTCATTTCATGGTTAATGTACGCAGACGAATGAGATCAATGTCTTCCTTAAAAAAGCGGCAAATTCCGAACAAATAATTAATTTTCCTGACATACATACATCTCATCAGGAACATGAGAAGCCAAATACCTAAATGAAGGTTATGTTCGGTTGTGGTATTCATGGAGTTAGGAATTGTATCCCACACCAGATTGAAGCTCCGCCTCTTTTCAAGTCGTCCATTGGCCTAGGGGTAGTTACAATTCAATTACGATATATTTGAACAGGATGTCCAGTAACAACTGAATAATATGCACACGACGCGAATCCTAAAATAAACTGCAGACGAAAGTTATAGTGGCAAAATGTTGTAAGACGACATTTATTGGCACAATGTGACAACATAGCACTGTAGTTAGTCCCCTCTATCGCTCCACTTACTTATCTTATTATTATTGTTCTGACCTGCGCATTATGGGTGCAGGTTAAAATCTGAGCAGTCCAAACAAGATGCTACGTTTACTTGAACATACATAATATAATACTCGGGCGTGGGGCGCAAAAGAAGACTATCCCCGTGCAGTGTTGCCACGTTGTGCACGTAAAATGTTGTCGTGAAATATTTTGTCACATGTTCGTCTTCAATTTAGTCCAGTATTCGCGTGGTGTGTGGTTGTTTCTGGACAACCTTGTTATTTATGTTTGAAACTTAGCTGTAAATTAAAACACTATTTTATTTGATTTACTTAATGAATAACCGAAGTCGAGAAATTTTTCGTGACGTTTGCAACTGTAAGTAAAACCATCTGACGTAAGGATAAATTGTACTTACGTTTCAAAACAAAACCTTACATTAACAGACAACAATGCACACAAATTTTTGTTTTGACATAATACGCTTGAATACCTGAATCTAATCCTTGTTGTATGTATAGTTGATATGTACATTTACACTCATTAATATTTCGGTATTCATCTGGCATGCGTGGCTGCGGCATTGCTGGGCGCTCTTCAGATGACCTCTTTTGGATGCTGGGGCGGATTAAGCTCTGGATACTGGATGAGGCTATACCTTAAACATAGTTAGATCCACACCACAAGCCAAAAACGAGGGGTCCGGAGGTCCTCTTTCAGAAACATTTGGATTTTGAGGTGCAAAATTATGCTACTAAAAGAGTTTTCAAACTCTAAAAATAATTTATGTAGAGTACCCTTTAAGAAGTTGTAATATTTTTAAAGACAGTTAATGTCTTAAAAGTTGAAAAGTGCTGAAATGAAACAAATTGGTACATTTTTTTAACTTCTGCCATATCGTTGCAACAAATGACTGTGTTGTTAATGCTGTGTTATTTTTTTTAGCTCTAGGGAAAGTATGAGGTAATCTGGTCAATATTTAACGTGGCAATTATTTGGTTTTATAGCAGCCTTGGGAGGGGCCATGGCCCCTGTGTCCTTCCTTTAGGATCCACCTCTGGTCGGATGTAACCTAGTTCACGGCCAAGAAGATCGTGGCACGTCCCAACCTATGGAAACAGTGTTCCATACAAGGAGCATTTAATAAGAGGGTCCTTAACTCCCGTGTAAAACAAGGAGAACCTTAATTTCGTACGAAGATACCCGAAGTAGGCACCAATGCTCCCCTCCCTGATACCAACGTCAGAACAAGCATTGTAAATGACGGAGTGAATGAGGCGTTTCAGAATTCCTACGTTCATAATATTACTTTTGTTATTACATTTAACATCCCAACCTACCAAATAAACTAAATATTTGTTTATGATATGCGCTAGCGTGAATACATAATTTCAATTGGTTATTATTTCATTAGAACATTATTTTTTCCGTTTTATGAGTTGGTCTTCGGTGGAGGGGAATTTCGGGATTGTTTTGTTAAGGATTAGTTTTACCTGTTCCAGTTATGAGAAATGGATCGTGATTTCAGTTGTTTTTACTATGTTTCTGGTTAAAAATAGTTTGTACTCTTGGCAACACTGGATAATAAGTAGTCCCCGAAGAAGAGTGTGCAACGTGCAGTCCATCTGCTTTTTCTGCGTCAGAACGGATATGGGATCTGCATTTTCTCCCTCCAAGCTCGTTTCTCCTCACCAACTGTTACACGATCTTCGGTGGCCGTGATCGATAACGCATCAAGTTAGTGCGGCAACGAAGCCGGCTGTTCAGTTTCAGCTTTCAGCGCCTCTCAAAGCTCACGAGCATCGATATTTGTCAGTTGCTTATATTGGAAACTGCTTTGATCAAATAAACAAGGTGAGGCAGGACGGATTGTGCTCACTTTGCGTGGCGATAACTTAAGTTAGTCGAAAATGTATTTTCATATTTATTTATTTGTTTGCCAGTTACAAAGAACTGATAAAGTAATACATCAGAAAAATATCGAATTTCTAAAAACTTAATTCCAATACTAATAATAAGTTACTTGCAAAATAATTACTGATACAATTTACACAACTTCTTTCTTCCTCATTCATTTTTTAACCTTAATTTCAAAAGTTCAGATTTTTTAAACATTCCTTTATCTATGCAGGTATCTTGTTGAACTTTCGACATCTATTACATATTAAACCATTTTTGACTTTCTTTAGAAAAGTCCCTATTAATAAATAGTTATTCTGTCTAGTGACTGTGAATCATACTATTTATAACACAATCTTTTAGCATATACCTTAATGCTAACCCGTTTTTAATTTTAAAAATTGTCAGTAGCATCTTACTTCCTTACTTTCGTGTCAAACGAATTACAATCGGAGTAATGCTGTTTCTACAATCTACTTTAAAATTTAACGTCTTTAAATAAAATTCTAGCCATCAGCCACCACAAAAACTTCATGATTTACCAACTTAATATACCAACAACACAACAGCATTTAATAAATATTCGATCCATCATATAAAATTAAACACGGCTGATGGAGAGGTACGAAGTTGCTTTGTTTGGTATAATATTACCAGAAGTGTCTGTATTCGGAGTGTCGTTGCTTAATCTCTTATGATATTTTATTTTATATTGAACGAAACGAGATCGTGTTGAATGGACAAACTAAACCGGGCCTGAAAGTGTTCTCACTCTACCATGAAAAGTCTCTTATGTAATTGACACTTAGTCGTAATGCAAGTATCTGTGAAATTTTAAAACCCGTCTACACATTCTCGAGAGAAAAACATCAGATCAACCGAGAACTACCATAATTGCGGTAAAACTAATGGTTTATGCAGATAATGTTATTGCAAACCAAATGCTATCTTAATTTTGGGTTACCGGGAAGTTTCCGTGCAATGTACGACTTCTTAAGCAATGCAATGCTGGAGAAAATACAAAATAATGCGCAAAGAAACAATATTAAATAGTTGAGAAAACGTGAAGTTATGTATAGTTAGCGTTGAGTTACGTGGACATGTAACTATCTCCGAAATAGCTATATGTTCTCGGGCGTAAAATATTTAATTGGTAATGAAATATAAGCTTTTTGGTTACTTACGAACCTATTATCTGGCTCTGATGATTACTTTTTTTCACTATATGCAGGGTTGAAACGAATGCAAATGCCTACTTCAAAGTGTAGCAAGAAGTTCAGTACAAAATTGGATATGTCTAATTTCGTCAGACAAGAAGCGTCCGAATAAATTGAAAGGAAATAGTATAATCCTGAAAAAAAAAATCATCTACACACAACACGCTTTTTATCTTACAAAATCTCAGTTAAAAAAAGACTGTTTTTTTGTGTTAAGCCGTATAAATCGTTTTCGGGTAATGAAGCCGCTATTCTCGGATGAGGCATATCTATGCGAATCGTTTCAGGGAAAGAGCCGCTGATCTTAACGTGGCTTCTTTTCATCAAACCACGAGTGTTAAACTTTTTTCGCTCTAGTTTCTGGCTAATCTATGGAATGTCGATAGAGCTGAAATACAAATCACTACAGCAAAGTCCTACGTCAAGAGAAATCCGAGTGCACGAACGGTGTCGTGGCGTGTGACACGTGATTTTATTTACACGAACTGCTATACTTATTCCCAATGTTTTTATCAATTAAAAGAAAAGCTCACTCCAAATTGCACTTCTTTGTATGTAAAAATAAGAGTGCCAGTTAGAAAGATGTTTTTGGTGGCAAATCAGAGTTCCATAAAAACGACTTTTTCAAACCGCTGCGACTAGAAAAAAAACCAACCTGATTCGCAATCCAGGAACAGAAGACCATTCGTTTGACTCAACTTCCTACTTCCCACAAAAATTATAGGATCATAGATTCAATTCCCAAAGAAAAATGACTACAACTAAAACACTACGTGTAAATATAGTGCTCCGCGCATTATTATTGACGCCCGCAACAATTTCGCTCTTATGTCTCTTTATTTTCATTGTATCCAGAAGATAAAAATCATGACTCGGAGACTTCTTTTAAGGGCCGTTAAAACCAGCAGTGAATTAAATCCAGATAGCTTTCAGTTGTACCTAACCGCTGCATCAACCTCCCGGCTCCCTACGTATACAAATGCATGTCGTTGTGTTTGTATTGGGAATGGTGTTCGCCATACTAAGGAATTCCTCTGAGTTGTATTATGTCGTCATTCATGGAAACTAAACAACAATTCTGAACTCAAATTTCTCACTTAGATCACCTGCTACCTTTACAGCTTAGACTCTGAAGGTTATGCACACGCTGTAGAGCTATCAGAATGTAGAACAATATTATATCGTGGCTGTGTTCGCGAGAGCGTATTCTGTGCTGAATAATTCATGAATGAGAAACCGACTACGAACGCGAGCTTATGTTAAATCTGTGATGAGCGAATTTTGGATTGCGGAAATGGTTTCCATACAACCACAACCTGTAATTTAAACGGACTAAAATATTTTGCTGGATGCATTCATGTTTGAAAGCGCTATAACGTAAAATGTCGAGCCCGTAAAAATATTTTTATTTTTAATTCACAGTAATATTCTTGAAATATATATTTAGTTTCATAGTGACAAGCGTAATAGTATCATATAAAAAGGTAAGTAAAGTTCTCTCACTTTAGGAAATACAATAAAACGTATCCAAGTTCCTGTAGATTTATTTTAGGAATGGCATAGAAACTAATGACTAACAAGGCTGACACTCCTTACAACCGCTCGCATGCCCTGGGATTTTGCATTCTTTTCGTCAATAATTAGCCTATTTAAACTGCTATACATGCACTTGGCAAATTTGTCTAAATAAAAAAAAACTTATAATTTAAAAAAAACCTGCAAAGGAGAGTTACCATCTCCAACAATACAACATTACGATTACCTACACTGCGTAGCGAAATTGTTACATACTTTGGTAAATGCATTATGTTAAATTAAACGAAAGCTTATTTTTTAATGATGTAAGGAATACATCAAACAAATGCTTTGATCACAAAATTCTTTCAGTATAAATTAGCACTGAAAAACTAACCGCAATGAAATGGTCGTGAATTTACAAATGTTGACTTGCTTTATAGTTACTTAGATCAATCACACAGTAATATGAAACTTTTAATTTCACGATTATTAACCCAACCAATTTCGAAGAGCTGTAATTTGAACGGATTCACTCATAAGGGATCCATACGTGTGTACTCACTTCATTTCTTGCAGTGGAAACCTATGGAACAATGTTATTCAAAAATAATCTGTTACAGTCGTTGGTAAATACAGTAATATGTGCTCTGTTTGGGAATAATCATTGTTCTGTAATACATACCGTAGCTATGTACTACTAAGGACATAGCAGGCGTTGTGAAGTTGACGAAGTATGAATAATACATCGTTTACTAGACGCAAGTAAGGCGAGGAATTATCAAGGACTGCTGACTGCTCAGATACGAAGCAAATATACATATATAATGTTGCGCAACTGGAATGCTAGGCACCAGTCTTCGAGAGCTTTGTTCATGGATCCCAGAACGAGAAGGCGCTAATATTCTGACGTCTTTGATAGTTTCATGCGAGAGTTCTCCTCACAAATATGGCATGCGCTTACTGCTCTTCAGTAGTCGTAACCGCTTTAAAGGGTTCGTTGGGAAATTTAAGTTTAATAGTGAGCCGCTCTTGAGAGAAATCGCAGATAATTTTCTCCACACTCACACTATTTGGCGATCTAACGGAAGGTAATGTAAGAGGGCATGGTATATAATTCAGCGTTTAAATCATTACTTTTAAAATTTTAGATTTCTGGAAGCCTGTTTGCAATATTAAAAAACAGCAATTGGGACAACCGTTTTTGGCCAACATTCTAATAAAAATTTTTTCTCGAGTAAGGTATTTCTCAAGAACAATCTGCCGCCGAAATTTCGTACATTTAATTGCTGCGCAAAGGATCTTGCTCTAAAAATAAATAATTTTTGGTAAATGTTTGCTCATAAATTTAGAAAATACCATTATCTGGGATTGCTGTTTTGTATATTCTCTATATTGACTTTTAAACACGCGTGGATTTAAAATGACATTTTTCAGCTTTAATCTACGACACACTCTTAATTCTGTGAAACAATGCTTCGTTCTACAGTCAGTGGTATTCATTTCTCAAATCATTCCGGACATTCAAGTACCGTAAACATAATATTACGTGAACAAACTTTGGATGACGGACACTTGCAGAACGTATTGACGCATGCGCATTCGCGTGCGCAATTTGTGCATTGACCAGGAACCAACAACAGGTGGGAACGGTTAAAAAAATTACCGTATTATACCACTTACGAGCAAGCCCATTGCAAATGTGATGTGACGTCAGAAATACGACTACGTTTCTATGGTTAATGTGAACTAACTGAGAAAATGCCAGGTATAGTAAAAATCAAAATATATCAAACGATGCAATTTCAAACCTCTACGCACATTATATAACATTTTTGTAACACTAGGTGTGAAGAGTGTTCCCCCAAAATGTTGACATGCAATTATTAGAAACATCTGAAGATGCTTTCTTTGTCATCCAGGTCTAGATAAAGAGACTCTGATCTCCGAAGCAGTTAAACACTGCTGGATCCTCCTTTTTTTTTTTTTTTTTTTTGTATTTTATCAACAAACTTTACTTCCAGTTTTTTTATTAACGCAGTGTACTTCGAGCGTAGAAAATAAAGAAGCGAAATACCAATAGTAAGTATAAATTATTTTTCGGTAATGAGTCTTCAGAGCGCGCAATTTGACATGTACTACTCATGAGCTGAGGCTCCTAAGCAACTGCCTAGTCTGCTTATTTAAAAGCGCGCCAATATGATGTACTGTACTGAGTATCCTGTGTATTACAGACAAGAGGCAAACACAGATAATGGCAAACACCAGGACTGGGACTCTGCACGTTAATAGTAGTGCCATACCTCTTAGCAATATCAGTTTCCGACTGCAGGCAGAAGCTAAAATATTACATCCACGAAACACTCAAATCATAAAAATTAACACTCTATAAATTTACTTAGATACAAATAAAATTTATTCTGGCTGTAAAATCGACAGGAAACATGAAGTGAATAAATGTCACTGCCATTATGTTCCGGTTAACTACAGTTCCAGATAAAAGAATATATAATTTCAATAAAATATTTCACTTCGAAGCCAAAGATTAAAGTCAAACAGCCTGCCTTAATTTAGTACATTGGGGTATGCCTGCTAGGATTTTAGTGCCAAAAAATCTCTTCCTTAATAATTTTGCAAGCTATCTCTTGCCACACATTTAGAACGAGCACTTACTTATTTGCAAGTTTCTCAGGTTTACCGTGGTCAAAATAAAAATATTAGTGACATAACTAGGGTCTTGTAGCAATAATGGATAATTTATGAATTTCCCGGCTTATCTGTCCCCTCGTTGGCTCGTCGTCCGCAGCTTCACTGTACTTCCAGACGCCTATTGTGCCCTCGCACACTCAGGAACGCCGCTGCCGTCCTCCATATCTTCCCTGAGGCTTTCGGGCCTGCGTGGCACAAGATCCTTAACCCGCACATGCATCGCGTTATGAAATATCTAGGAAAAAGCGCGGTAGCCGTGTTCGGAGCATCTTCTGGGTCTTGCTTTGCTCTTGAGGACCCGTCTTCGTCCTATAGGCACCTCGGACTCTTTATCTTGGGACTCGGGAAAGTGTACCAACACCGAAAAGCGGGACGTGGCTCACTCACGTCTGCTTTCCTCTCTAGGCGATAAAATTGCCGTACCCACACCAGTTTACTACAATTGATTGTTATAAGAAATTTTGGACTTTCAAACAACTAGCCAAGTGGTCCAGAAAATGTGCTCGCGTTCGTTGCCATGGTACCCGAACCACCATAGAGCAATATGTAACAAGAGATACAGGCGGGTTTGGCACAGAGTGAACATCGCTGGTAAAACAAATAATAATTACGTAATTACTCATTAGAAATATTAAATACATTTTAGGTTGAATAAATTTAAATTGCAATCTCAAGAAACATAAAAAATAAACAAGTTATCTGGCATAACCTTAATGTGGAAATAAATTAATTAACGAGTCAAAATAAATAAATAATAAATCCAGTACATAAACATAGTAAACAGTAGACGCTACAATGGCAAACCTGATCCTCCGATCTTTTGCCAACTGAGAATCTGTTGGACATGATTGGGTGTCAGTTGAATTATCATACGTTCATAACCTGAAAGTGTACTCATTTCATCAAAACAATATACACGATACATTTCGGATTCTAATCAATTCAGCGTCACGTTAAGCTTACCAAATACATCGAGAAACGTGATTGTCTCACTACTTCCTTTTCACGGTGCATATTCGGCCACTGAATCCTTATGTGAGTAAGATATTATAGTTAGCGCTTAACATCGAGGTATGATCTTTGAAAGAACTGTGCAATGGGAGTTCATGACTGGATTCAGTTTCTTGGACGTACTCCATTGCAAATTAAATGACTGTCAAAGAAAACTAAACAAATAAAAGAAAACCATAATATAAGCAGAGTATGCTTTAGTCAGCAAGATAAATACACAACATGAAATTCCAAAATGGAATCGGGTCAAATAGAAACAAGGAACAAACAGATAATAAATGAAAATAATAACAAATAAAAAATAATAAAAAACCAAGTAACATGCGACACAACGATGAGATGAAACAAAAAACACAGCAAATATCAGACACGAACAGAAAAATAACAAAAAGACACAACAAATAGACGAGACAAAACGCAACAGATATCAGACATATACAGAAAAGACAAACGACACAACGAAGAGCCGAAACAAGACACAGTAGTTTTCCAGACAGACAGTGGTACGACGTTTCGGGAACTGGAATCTGTTCCCGTCACAGGTAGACACACCGGGTTCAGGAACATGTGTCGCCTTGGTGGGAGGCGAAAGGTCTGACCCCTCGACCACCGTGGCCCCCTGAAGCCTTATGTGTATCTTGAGATACAAAAACTTGTTTTGTACCTGTTTAACTTTATAAACATTATTTTTGTCCATTTTTATCACTACCACAAACTAGTGTTTTCTCTATACACTGTTTTTTTTATTAATGTAAATAATATAGGCATATTTTCCCTGTTCGACAGGTGGCTGAGATTCATGAAATTAAAATAAAAAAAAAGTTCATTTACTGTATTAAAATAAATTTCCAAAAACTGTGTTCGATTGGTTGAGTAAACATAGAACTTGACAGGTACATCTAGCAGAAGTTTGAAATTTACTTAAAAATACAATTTGCTAAGTTTGTAAATACCACATTTTCTGTATTTGTTTTGTTCTACGAAAATTGAAAGTATTCATAATAATGCAAATTTTTAACTCCATAGGCGCGTATTACCGACTAATAAAAGCCGGCCCGCAGAATGTTTGTTAATTTCGCAGCTTGTGTACCCGCCGTTTGTGTGCGGATAATTTCACGACTGGCATGTCATCTGTTCTTGCTGTAATTTCTCTTTGCTTTATCCGTCATATTAAAATTTTGGATTCGTTTTTGTACAGCGCGTTTCGTTAATTGAAAAATGTTTCATTGCGCTTCATTCATTTCTGTCCGTCAGTAGGCATAAAATTTAATTTAATTTCTATTGTCTACGATAAATCTTGTGTTACGGAAATGATAAAAAAGTGGACCAACGCCTCGCGAACAATTCTGAGCGCAGACTGCATGTTACGACACTTCACGTCACTGCACGGTCGCCTACCTATACCGCTGTAGTGTAATATAGCGATTATTTAAAAGCCTTAATGTTGTTGGCTACCTACGCGTTAGAGGCTCAAAAGTCGGAGCTATAAGGGCAACCTTGAAGAAGCGTACACCAAATGCCACATCGCCACAATGATCCAATCACTGAACGAGCGTACATTATTTCCGCCAATCCATGTTTATAATGAGACTCGAAGCGGTGACGTATAATTTTACTGGTGGGAAGTCGGTAAATTTCGCGGGTTCAACGACCTGAAGATTGGACTCCACAGTCCTGTCTGCACTCTGTCCTCCGCAACTTGTTGAGTTAGATAATACGATTTCTGTGAAGAAAAACACCGCCTTGAGGAAACCATATAATATTTTAAAATATAATTTTTGATACTTGATATACCTAATTAAAAGCATATACTTCCGGTAAACGAACATACGTTAATTCTAAATCCATAGTTTGTTTTAGTGAAACTTCATTCAGTGACAATCACAACCGAGAAGATTGAATCAAATTTAAATTAATTGGTTACGAAATTTCCCGAAATCGAAACTTAAATTATTGCTATGGTCGACGTCACAATAAATACAAACTAGGTTTGTTATATATGGTTACATGCCATTTGCATTTTATAAATGAAAGTTAACATTGTATGCTTGAAGTAATTTAGGGCATCTATAAATAAGAATCCATCCATTTATTCTTACTTTATTAGTATTGGAATTTATGAAATGTTGAAGAATAGTTTCCTATTTACAGACATTTATGAAAAAATTAAGTGTAGGACATAAACACACATACTAACGTGACTTTCCTTTACATTTTTTGTGTTTTACAATAGTAGTAAATGAACTGCTAAAAAAATAATAAATGGCGTATTAGGATGTATGCCGGGTAGCAATGCATTCTCCCCTTCCCGACAGCAGACTGCTAACTGGGCACTGTAGAACACTAAATTATGGTATGCAATGAAGCCCTTCAACAGAGTAGCGACGAAATGTGAAGGGAAGGGTAAACGGGAGTACCCTGAGAAAATCAATTGGCTAAGGGCATCACTCGACACGTTTCCCATCGTGTGAAAAATCAGGTATCGACCCCTTTGGTGTTCTATCCCAGTTTGCCATTTAGGGAGGCGAGCGCTGTAGCTACTGTTCCAATCATTAAAATATATGTTGTTCACAGAGTGATTTCAAATATTGGGTCACTTAGCTTAAAATCTTTGGCAGCAAAATATCTTATCATTTAGAGTATTTAATTTGTTAACTCGATAGTTAGCCATTCTATCCTGCATGTAAGATAGCATAAGAATTTTACCATTGCATGTAGTAAAGAAAATATTTGATTATATGTAACGGCGTTAATATAAATAAAGGAAATAGTTATGTGTCTTGGGATATTACTTTCGAACTCACTTTTTAATACAGGGCTTACCTCTATATGTTAGCATACAGCATTAATTCCATCCATATACGAATCATTCTTAAATGAATGCTTTAATGTCATCTGCACTACTGACAAGTTTTTACTATCAAAATACGTAGAACGTATTTCTTAGACTAAGTAAACCGTTTTACACGAAGATAAAATTCTAAATTGATTCCCCAACTTGTTTATAAACGGCTTTCCATTTGGCCGGGCAAATTTTGTGCTAACACTTTTGACTTCAAATATTTAGAGTCATCAATATAAAAATATTAAACAATTTTGATCGTTTTTCTCGGAAAAAAAAGGAATGAATGAAAACTTTTGTAAATACCGGAAGCCAAGATAAATTTTGTAACACCTCAAAATCAATGAAATATTTACAATCCCTTTTACATGAAATGTGTAAAACTAAAGGTATTCGTATTGCAGTGAGGAAACAGAATGTTTAACGTATTTTATGATACTTTATTTAAATTTTATGCTGAAAAAAATTAATTGGACACTGTACCATTGAGTAAAAATCTTTACTCAATGTCTGTACGAAAGTCTGTTTTCTAAAGCGTTGTTTTTAACAGTTTCCAGCGAATATGTATAAATTATTTTAAGCTGGACATGCAATTCAGAGTTTAATTAAACATGCATTCCACGTTATTTTTAAAGTGTATTGTTACGTAATAACAGCCTGTAGGTTTTTTCAGTAATCGCGTATTGTAAATATAATCTATTTAGTCTTCGACCAGGCCGTTTATAATTGTGGTAGTTACAAGAATAAAGCACCCACACAGTTTGATACAGTCTTTTTAACAGAGTCAGATAATTCTCTGACACAGACTGTGTCAAGTGAATCGTATACAACAACAAAGTAGAAAATACTCTTTGATAAAAAGTTGTAAGGATTTTAGTTTACGAGAAAAGTTTCATTAAAGGCCCGAAGTGTAAGTAAAGAGTATGTTAATTCGTGAACCGGACTTCAGAATGTGAATACGTAACTAAAACTACGAGGAATATATTCGTCGGTAAAATGTTGTCAGGCCCTTTGTTTACGAGAATAACAACATGTCGTGCGATAAACGTACCTACATTTCTACTTGCTGGTATTTTCGACCTATCTCGTAAGCAAATATGCTGGCGACTCTTTTTACCAAAGAGTAGGATATCTTCTAAGTTTTTGTCACTAATTGACGTAGTGTATTCCGTATTCGCGAATTACTTGATATCCTGCATTTGGTTGCCTGGCCGATTTTGTTCACATTTTGATACAATTATATCTACATTTTCGTACTCTAGCAAAACAAATGTTTGGACGTTAAATTAACTATCTAGTAACATTAAGTTGTATAATACAAATTTTAACCCTATACAAACACATGTACGGATGAATATATCTGTGCTGACATATTTCTTTATTCATGTCCAAGCTTGGTACAATATTTCACCTGTAGTGCAATAAGAGTAACTTGCCAGCTAGTTTCCAAAGAATTGTTTTAAACAGTACATAAAAGTTGTACAGTGCTTGTAGTCGTAGGAAACAACGTAGAAGTAAGTAAATTCTTATACAATTTTATTGTTTGATAAACGCAGTTATACGTGTTTCATCATTCCTGAGGAAGAGGATTCATTTCTTGCGAGTTTTTCTTGTCAAGTGAACAAGTCAATTCAAATTATAAGACTAAAAACTGGCAAGACAAATGTTTATTTTTGAAAGACAAACTTGCAAATAAAAGACGGTTAAAAATTAGCTCAATTTTCTTTCCCATTTTGAAATTACAGAATTGATGGGCTCTAACTGTCAGAATAAAGAAAGTTCAGTAAAAGTGCTATGAAACTTAACTTCCTTCTGTGCGAAGACATGAATCTCTCGCCTTGTCGCTGGAAAGTTGGATTCTTATTACATTGTCAGACTGATTCTGCCTCCACATTTCTTGTTAATACTTTTATATTCAGTTTTATATAGAAATGGTGTAGGGTGACCGACGTATGCTACATTTTACTTTTCGCCGGAAACGGTATTATAGTTTTCTGCAGGGCATCAAAAATTAGTCAGTCATTCTTTTAAATACTTAACCGATGACTTAAAAAAGTAATAGTTGCTTACTACACTTTTTCAAATAAAAACGTATTTTAATTTAATGATAACATCTTTGACTGGAATGTGTAAACTTAGAACTGTATTCAAGTTTTGTTAAGGCACACTCTTTGCGGTATACAGAACAAATGAAGTATTTTCGTGTTTGTGTTTATGCGTATATGTTTGTGTACGTGATTTTGTGCGTGCGTTTGTATATAAAGGCTGTTTATTAAATAGGTGGACAAACTCCACATGCGTGTTTCTCATGAATAAGTAAGACGTAATCACGTTTTGCTCTTTTCCTAAACTAAATATTAAAGGAGTAATGAGCATCTAAATAAAAAATTTTTAAAACAGTATTATCTCAGAATATAGGGAACTAATTGACATAAAAATAATACGTACAGTACTGCTAAATGCTATTGGGATCTTCAAATGAACAGCAAATGCTGCCTGATACCTTCCATCATTATGAAAATAACAGAGGTGGTTATGCTCTAATTGCATACAACTTTTTTACCGTCAGGATTTTCGAATATTTGAAGGTGGTTACCTGTCTTAACTAAAATATATGCTCTTGTTACAACGATTTTGGCCCCGTCGTTATCTTTCAAATCACAAATGAAGCTGCAGCGATAGAGTCCCAGAGACAAATATAAATTATGGTATCGAGAGTGCAGAGTACACAACAAAACTTACACGTACGCAGGATTGCGCATGCTCTATTATCTGTAGCTTATGTGCATAGTACAGGCCTAGAGAATTACTAAACGACGACGTACAAACCAAAAATAAGTTGAGAATGGATACAAACACACCACATAGAAAGGGATAGGTTGAAAATCCATTTAAATATTTAAAAGGCAAGTAACCAAAATATTTGTTTCTATTACAAAATTTGTAATCTGCTGTATAAGTTTAACAAAAGCAATCTTGCGTTTTTACCGTACGTGGCGCAATTTTTACGAATTAAAAATATTTCTTCAAACATTTCCGATTCTGTAGATAACAAAAATTATCATACATAAGTAAAATAATATTAATGTAAATACATAAGGCTACAGAGCTTACAGCATATGCAATACTGCGCATACGTTAGTTTTGTTGAGTGCGCTGCATTCTCGATACTAGGCATTCAACGTTAACATCGTGTTTATAACTCACGTTACTACAGTTTCTGGGACTCTATCGCTGCAGCCGTATTTATTATTTGAAAGGAAACGATGGGTCCTTAACAGTTTTTTGTTAGACAGGTAACAGTACTCAATAAATCATCTTCAAATATTCGAAAATCTTGCGCAGAGATAAAGGTTTCCTACAGTTAACCGTACGTAAGTTTGTATATGGCGAAACAAAAATATATTTTATCCAACAAAATTTTTGTTGGCTTAACAATCTGTGAAAAGCGTAACAAATTGGTTGTGTTGGTCTAACAAAATGCGTGTTTGATGGGACTAAACCCTCCTGTTGAGAGAACAAAATTAGCCAGGCAACCACATATTTGGTTGATTCAACGTTAACAAGGTTGTTTCGTCATGTACGAACATATATACGGTTGACTCAACCAAGCCTTTTTCTCGGTGTGCCGGTAAAAATAGTTGTATGCATTTAGAGCGTAGCCAACCCTGCAATTTTCATGAAGGTGGAAGTTGTCGGTAGCAATAATTGCTGTTGGTTTGAATATACCAATCGCATTACACGTGCTGAACATGTTTTTTTTGTCAACTAGTTTCACTAATTTTGGGAACACAAGGTTTTAAAATTTCATATTTAGATGCTCATTACTCCCTTAATATTAAGTTTGAGCGGAAAGTGCAAAATATGTATTCGTCTTATTTTTTCCGTAAGAAACACGCATGCGGAGTTTGTACCCCTATTTCAGAAACAGCCTTTATGTGTAGACTACGCGTATGAGCTTGCTCTGTAATTGTAACACCACGGATATCTTTCCGTTGCGATTATTTATCCTAAAGTTAAATTATGCATCTACAGTTTCTGTTACTAGGCCTCCCTCAAATGGGTAGGTTTAGTCAACTCAAAGGTAACGTGAACCTATTAAGTTACTTAATTGATGACGTATGGTAGTTCGGTAATTAGTATTCAACCATGCAAATATAAAATAATCGGCAACTTTGAAACAGTATCATGCTGTACTACGTATTACTTAATAACATATTGAAACATAGCATACAACAGGACCTACCTGAAATAAGATTATCCGCCACTCGAACCTTCTGCTTTCGCGTTTAAGTTAGCGCGTAATAATTGGTGCTCCGTAGTTTGACAGACATTGAGTGTTTGTTGGGGAATAAAACTCGTAATCTTGCATTATTAACACAACGCTTTAAGCAGCTAATCTAATAGGCCACCTGCTTTAAATGTATGGAATAAACGTAAGGTCATCGTTGTTCTAGTAGCTGGTCAGTCTCAACTTAAGGGGATAAATGGATCCGAACTGCCTTAATTTTGTCAGTTTTCTCTCGATAACTTCTGTTTCAGTGAATTTATTTTTAACTTTTTTGGCAAAAAAAAGGCATACATAAAGGCTTCGAGCATATATTCGTAGAGAACTCTTTTCCTGTTCCTTTTCGTGCTGTGAAGCGATACCGTCGTGGGACACTTCGCCCAATTAATGCTATTTGGCAAATTGTAGCGGTCAGTAGATTGTTTATAAATATGAAATTTAAATATTTCGACATGTGTAGAATGTCTCGCTGTAGTGCGTCGGTATTTTGAACCGATTCCCGTTCAATTTTATGTAAAATACGAGTTTGTTTACGTTTTTTAAACATTATATTGATATTTGTATTGTTAATAAGATTGCATAGTATCTAATGCTTTAATAGTGTGCAGAGATTACTTTAAATGCTGTGCAAACACGAATTTCTCTACATACAGCATTTTCCGAATTTTCGCCAAAGCTACATGTTGATATTAGCAAATACTACAATGGGCACATCATGTACATATGCTCGAATGACAAAAAATGTGCAGATTTTATGACGTTTTGCAATTTAATATTTTCATAATTTTGCAACGGGAAACAACTGACAAGAAAATACTGCTTCTCTTATACGAGCGACTCCAGTGATCTCAATAGTAGCAGACACCATACTGTGTGGATTCCAGGAAGTGAACTAAACTATGTCCTTTACTCTATTGACACGCAAAACGTAAAACAGTATTTAATATTTTCTGATTTATGAGAAACTCCAATCTGACAGGGATTAATAACCCTACTCTGTAATAAGCATGGAGATTTACTCAAATACTTGAAACATTAAATGGCTTTCTACAACTTTTTATTTACTCAAAACTACAATAAGCAATTTATTCTTCTGATTTACGTCTTCAATCGTGAGTTCACGCAAATATTCACTATAGAATACAATTACACTAATTATTTAAATATTGATTAATAAAACAAACCCGAAGGAGTAAAATGGAATTTCGTACAGCTTAATCAACATAATTTTCTTTAAAGCTAATATTTAGAATCTAGGTGCCAGAATAATCATGTTGCTGTTTTTTTTTTCTTACAAACTGCAAACCATTATGAGTATAATGATGACTTAAGATGACTTATTTACAGATTTTCGCCGATATATGAAAAATCAATTTTATATTGTTTCGTGGAAATATGGTTTGTAATAGTGTCCCCAACCGCATGTGTTCATATATATAACAAGAGTAGGTCATGGGGTACGATTTTGCTCTTTTTACGCCCTGGGGGAATTGACAAAACAGATGTGTAGATTATTGGCAAGATTAATTACAAAATTCACTCTATTAAAATTAATATCGCAATTCACAAGCTAATTGCGTTCGCCATTTTCACCATTATACATTGCTATAATTGAATACGCTGAATATCATTATTATACGCCATTCAACTAAATAAAATAATCACATAACTTTACGAAAAGGAAGAAGAAAATTACTTAACTTAACAGATTAAAAAAAGGTAAAACGTCATACAATAACGGCGTATAACACGTTATATGATTTTTTGTAAGTGAAAACCCAATTGGAATATAGTAAAAGTACTTAAAACTACAGAAAAAATATAAATTTTTTTAAATTATTGGTGTAGATAGTACCACATTTTATATAATTTCCACAGCACGCGCAAAAACTATTATAACCCAGTTGTTACCTTCTATAATCGCCAAAATATACTTTAAAAATCAATGCGATTTCACTAATGAACATTACAGGACAATGCTCTTAATTCAATAAATTCGTTGCTGTTTGAGATCTCTTGGTTTACAAGTTAATGATTGTTTGTGCACAAAAAATTGCTATCTAGAGGAGTAATAATTGATAACAGTAATGCTACGAGCGCTTTACAATACCAACAACTTTGAATTCATGTAACACTGACGAACAAATGCTTCATAAAATTAGTATCTGTATTTATATTTACATATTTGCTTACTTAAATGATTCCCATGATATGCAAATAAACAGCTTAAAAATGTCATAGTTGTATGTAAATGTAAATTCATATTTATATTTTTTTCACCACTAAATAATTGTGCGGCCGCGGTGGCCTCCCACCCAGGCGATCAGGGCTCGATGTTAAGCGCTGACCAAAATCTCTCACTCTCTAGTTAATAGCAATATACGTAGTAAACACAGTACACAGAACTCATAGTAATAAAAAATTTAAGTATGAAGCCACAATAAAATATCTTTATGATATTTGATGTAGACAAGATATAAAAGTTCTCACATTGCACAGGTTAAACATGACATTTCTTCAAGAGACTTTACAGAGTCTGGTGGATGAAGTACCACTTGCCATTCACCGCATATATATATATATTTTTAGCTGCCATATGCCTGAATTCAGCCCAGCCATTGACCTGAAACTGTTGGATTTCCTTTTTAAGGGACCACATCAAATACTATGGAGACTAATACCGGACATGTCTATGCTAATAACAAAGATGTGTGCTAAAGATGTCATAGTGGCATTGGACGAAACTTAGTGTCGTTGCTCTCCTGCCGACAATAATTTTCTCTTGTTTGGCCTACGGCTGTTTTTTGTGGGAGTAAATTCTTTTAAGTTGTGGCAACGTAAACTGGTTCTTTGTCGAGAAAAAGTTTTTCCCCACATTGTTACGTTGGCTGCGTACGTCTTAAATTAATTAATAAATTATAGAGGGCTTATGTTGGCTTGAGGAGGAAACACAATCACTGTTCTCGCAGAATTGCCCAAGTTGCCTGGTATTGGTTTATACTGTATTTGGTCATATATCATGGTTCATGAGATGATCTCCTTGTGAGATGATTTCTTCACACGTATTTCCAGCGCGCTGAAAACTTCGCTCTTATGAGACCTATGTACTGGCTTCAAATATCTGCTTTTGATGCGTGGGAACAGCGTGCGGAACGATAAGGTCCAGAGTACCACGATCGACGAGAAGTGTATTGCCCCTTTTCACAGCGGACTAAACTGGTGTGAAACAATTCAGTAATAGTATTTTACTTAAAAGACTGCAAGTCTTGACCCTAAAATTGTAGTAGTGAGAAGGCTAGATATCTAAGGAACCGTAATTTAGAATTTCATCAAACTTGGCACACTTACACTACATACAAAGTTAACTTGACTTTTGTGTATTTATTTAATCCTGTGTGCATATTTTGAAAATTGCGGCCATTTTTATACTTTTAGCATAATATCACAAATTTTAGGACATATTTTTCAGAATTTCACCGAACTTGGTACACAAATTCTACATAAAAAGCTGGCTTGAATATTGTGTATTAAGTTAATCCTGTGCTCATATTTTCAATATGGCGGCAATTATATTTTTATCACAGTATGAAATATTTTTTAGAATTTCGTCAAACTTAGTATGTGTATATTACATACAAAGCTGACTCGACTGTTGTGTATATTGTTCATCCTGTGTTCATATTTACAAAATGATGGCCACTAAAATTTTTTTTAGTATAGTTTTCCATTTCTTAGAAAATAATTTTCAAACTTTCATCAAACATTGTACACATAAGCTGCATACAAATCTGACTTTACTTTTGTGTAATTCGTTCTTCCAGCCTTCAAATTTAGAAAAGGACGGTCATATATATATTTTTAGTATTATAATACATATCTTAGGATATATTATTTTCAGAATTTCATCAAACTTGGTGCACATACTGCATACAAACTTGACTTTACTTTTGTAAATTTCGTTCATCCATCTGTAATATTTGGAAAACTGCTGCTATTTCTTATCTTTATGATAGAAAGACATCCCATAAACATTTTTCCTCATTTTATTAAACTGGGTATTCGCAGATTGCTTAGCAAGTTGACATATCGTTGTTATATATTGTGTATCATTTGTATAAAACATATCGTTGTTACATATTGTGTATCATTTGTATAAATCAATATTATCATTCATTGGTCCTAGATTACGTATACGATTTTAACTTTTAGGGTTAATATGTACCCACTTAGAGGAAAGTTGGCTTATCAGTTATGCTGGTAACTTCATGTATATACGTTGTGCCTGCTATTAATACATTCATAATACGCGAACATTTGTAACGCATTCCTCGTATCTTTACACAGCTACGTTTGCCTTACACTTCCGTTTCCCCATATTGTACATTGCTTATTACAGCCACATAATATACGTTGTATATTTCCTCAGGGATACACCGCACACCGCAATATTTAGTGACGCTTTCTTGAAAACAGTTAGCCAAAGAGGGTTCAGAATTTCATTATCTAGCCACGCCGAGTAATGCTTTGGCTCGAAAATGTTATTACCGCCCTGTATTTCAAAGTAACTTGAGAAAATAAGGTGACTATTCCTACATAATATGTTAAGTGAGCGGTTTTATCAAAAATATTGGATCTCCGTAACCTAAAATACAGTTTCAATTTCCAAGTTGAAATCCTATATAAGGTACCTGCACCGAATATGGTCCAGTTCTCAATATGTCCACTAGCCGCCATTGTGTGGGAATACCGAGATCGATGTGGGATCGATTCACACTAGTATCCAGTATGAACATACACCATCCGTAAATATCTGTCTTAAATCATGCAAGTGTTAAGTTACTAATATAATTAATAACTTAGGCACATGTGATTTGTGAACCTTAAGCGGGCCATATTTGGCACAGATACCTTACTTGATGATATTATTCCATATTCATGCCTATCAAATTCAAATTTTCAGATACGCATACCATTCCAATATTTACATTAAATTTTACTCTGACAATTAACCACACATTTTCCCTAAATAAATCTAATCTCAGTATTTGGCACACGAAATGGGGCCAGTGATGTACTGTATATGATTACGCGCTGCAGATGGATACAACTGCAGTAACTGAAAAAATACTCTCGCACATTGAATTGCTCAGCTAATCAGAAGGCGACAAGATGTCAGTGTACAGGTCCTGTCTCACGTCCGATTAAACTAGTATTTTCTTCGAACATGTACTGAAGAATTTTTAAGACTTAAATATGTTGACAAATAATCGAAAACACATTTCACGTATTTTCACCCCTTTTGTTGTCGAATTTCAAAAAATCCTAAAATCGACTAAAATTCATTTTTATAAGTGTGCCATTGAATGAAATGTCACATAGACAGCCCGTTGGGTTTAAGCAATATCGACGATTAATGGAAAATACATTTAACACTTTTTATAAACCCCCCCCCCCCTAAATGATCAGAATTAAAAAAAACCTAAGTACTTGCTTACGCCCAGAGGAGAACCCACCCTTAAACTTTCACGTTTATAGAACCAGCGGTTTGGGCTGTATATTGATCATGGGCCAGTGAACCCTTTTATAGATAAATAACGTGACTCGAAGAGATTTTTGCCAGCACTTAACAACTATGTCTTTTAGCGCTGATGAGGGGTTACATAATGCGTGTATAGAGCAGTACCTGAATGATGGAGCGGGGGGAAACGGGAAACCCCCGAGAAAACCCTCCGTCCAGCACGATTCCCACGTGTGAAAATCCGGATACCGACCCCGCCGGGATTCGAACACGGTTCTCTTTGGTGGGAGGCGAGTGGTCTGACCACACTGCTGCCGCGCCATCCTTTATACTTTTAGAATATATTTTTCCCACAACGAATACAAAACACAGATATCTAATTTTATAAAAGGTAAAAATATGGACCATGTATTATCTTCCTATTTTATAATTAATTATTTAAGCACATTATACAGTAAGTAGCATGTGTAAGTCTTCGATTGTAATAAATTGTAGCTTCATATATTTATTTCGTTAATGGTGTTCAACCTGTGTATCAATGAGGGCACGATAAATCATTTGATGAAAGGAAAAGCTGAAAAGTTCAAATAACAGAGACAAGTAAAGACAGATGAATGGTTCTGAAAAATGCTCTCGATCACAAGAAATTATGTCGCCGGGAAGACCCACAATTACTTTCATGAACGGTTTATAAAATACGAAATGAAAGGACTCGGACGAATAGGAGATGAAGGCTTGGAAGAATGTGGCAAGGCAATAGAAGGATAATTGAACCTGGGAGACGTCAAGACATGTAAACCTGTTAGATTAAAAATCCAATAAATTCGCTAGAAACTGCTCACAAAGGAAGAGCATGGAACTTTTCGGAGCAGAAAACTATTACTTTCTAAAACGAACATAAACCGATTTACACTCCTTTGCATGGTTTTTGATCGTTTCATGAGAGATTATTTCTAATTTTTATAAATTAAGAGCATAAACGCACTTGGCGTATTTTCCCTTTGTTCGGTTGTAAAACACTGTTTTTAGTAAATGCTGTTTAGCCAGGTATAATAATAATATTTTATTGTATAATTAACTTAAACAAATATATTTTAAAGAGAATAAGGCGTGTTAAAGTTTTCGTATCTTTTTAAAATGCAGATTTATCGAAATAATGCGCCTGTGGTCTGGAAAATCGTTTTAATTTGAAACACGATTATACGTCACGTTTATAGTATTCGTTATTTGTTATTGTGATAGGTTTGTCAACATACCATTTCATTCAGGGAAAGTATATTATAAATCATTCAGGTATTTTGCATCATAATTGTAGCATAACGGAAGTCATTCGGCAATTTTTCTTAAAAGCATGAATAGTTATGTTTCATATTTCTAAAGATATTGATTTTTTTTAAAGCTTAGAATTAACATTTGTATTTTTACAATTTTTACAAATTGAAAACATGATAATGAATTTTTGTGCTTAACGTATAACCTGGGAAATGTTAATTTCATAAACTGCAAATGTATCCTAATATTAAATTATTGTGTACCGCAAGAATTTGTTTCCCGTAAAAGTGTACGTTATCATACCTAAGGCTCTAAGCAAACCACGACATTATTACACAGTCAAAAATACAGATGTGTGTAGGCTTTATGACTACTTTTTATATAAACTCGTGTTCGTTAAGAAATGTAGCGATCATTAAGACTCTTGAACTCTTCTGATACTAGATTTTTTTTTTGTTGCAAGTACTGTGAACTATGCGAATTAGGCGATGAATTGTTTTTAATTTCAACTTTTAATCCTCCATACTTGTACTCACATTCACTTACACACACACACACACACACACACACACACACACACACACACACACACACACACTATAAGTATACATACACATGTAAATAAACCACGCAAACACATAAAAGGAAAATAAAGTGTGATTATTTTTACTTCAGTTGGTTTATTTGGTAAAGTTAGCAGTACCCATTAGACCGGAGAAACTTTCTGTAGTTCAGGTGAAGTGATTTTACTGGAAATTTAATTTAACTGGAAATGGCTAATGGATCTAGATGGAAACTTGGAAAGCGCTAACGCAAGCAACGGTGTCAATCTGTTGTAAATGTAAGTTCAAGGGTATTTTTTTTTTGGAACGAAAAATGGAGAATAGACACAGAAACGAGCAGGAAAACACGCTTGCAACACCAAACAACAGTATACTTTATTTTAGTAGAGGTTAAACGCTGGAAACCTGCAGGTTAAAAACGTGACAATATAATTTCATTTAAAAAATTGCGTATATTCAATAAATTACCTCAATTCTAAATTAAAAGGTTTCGTAGGTAAAATGTATCAAATTAGCATATTGAGATTCCTTCATTTATATATTTGTAATTTAATGCAAGTTACATAAGAAGCTTAATTTTCGTTGTAAATTTTATTCTAATATTTTACCATGAAATGCATTAGTTTGGTGATAAAGTATTCACTATGCAAGTGGGCCACATAAAATGAATGTTAAGATAGATGTTCAGAACACATTTTCTCTCTCTCTCTCTCTCTCTCTCTCTCTCTCTCTCTCTCTCTCTCTCTATATATATATATATATATATATATATATATATATATATATATTAATTTCAGAAATAAACTGTAGTTACTATGCCTTGCCTCGTTGTATCAATGTGCATAAAATCATTGGTCACGATTACACTATTTTAAGCATACGAAAATAATAAAAACCCAAAGAATCTCTTGCACTCGTATAATTCAACTTCCTCGTTTCCTCTATCATTTTTAATACTTTCATGTAATTTACTTTTTTCTTCCGTGCCTAACAGGATTTCTTACTCTCCCCGTTACCCTTCAAGCTTTTCACCGTTTTCACTAGTTTCTTAATATTTTCTACTACTTTATTTCGGTAAACATCTTTAGTTATCTCTCTCTTTCTCTCATTCGTACTCCCACAGTGTATCTTGCAGGCTCGCTCATTTGTTCTTCATTTTATCTGTCTCCACCTTCCTGAATGAGTTAATTATTTATTTATGTATTTCGTGCCTCTGCCTCTCGTCACATGCTTAGAGATGATGGTATGTCGCGAAAATGTTTTGTGCCAAGATAGCCTTGAAAACACTGACACAACGTAGCTGTCTGCAGACCAATACCAGGCATCCAATATTACAATATCGGGATTCTTATTGGCTCAGTCAAATAGGGCAACAGCTCCACGTACAAGCTAAAGCCAGTAAATCTTCTGGTAAGCTGGACGTGAATTGAAATCCATCAAACAGTCAAACTTTTCCCGCGATAAACCATCATCTCTACACATGCTATATCCAGGGACAGGGAATTATCGCGAATTCAATGACCTGTACGTTAGAATCAACTAAACTATCCTATGTATACTCAAGCCCTGACCATTTGTCCACCAGCTGCTACTCAGTGTAAAGACAGAGAATGGACGAATAGACGGGGATTGAATATGCATAGTACAATGAACTCTAGCCTGCAGGTGAAAGATTCGCAAAATTTTCCTGTCGCTAGAAGCCCCTTCTTAATTGAACTGCGCTACGTTTCATCCATTAACAGTGACATATCATTCACCCACTCTCTTTCGTAACGTATCCTTATAGGTGTTTGCAAGAATGTAAACATAATTTTTGATCGAATTCATAGTTCGACACTTAGTTGAATACTGACAATATTGAGGGTGTGGCACATAATTTAATGCTAAAAACATTATTCTATAACTGTAGGTTTCTGAAGCCAAGTTGCGAAAATTAAACAGTAGCAACTCTAGACAATAGTTTTAGCCAACGGTTTTAAACGAAATTGTTTCCAGTGTTACGAACTTCTGAGGCACAATCTCTGACGCCGGAACCTCGTGTATTTAACTGCGTCGCAAGAGATCACGCGTAACGAATCAGTATTTGAAGAGCTTATTTCCAGAATGTCTTAAATCCACAATTCGTGATTTTTGAGTTTATGACATGAAAAGATAGGTAATGCTGCCCTCTATCATGGTACGAGTTTGTATGTAACAATGCGTCCTATATCCTGTGTTAAAAGGGTGGTGAAAAGTGCGGTTATTTGTAAAGTGTCTTATATCCAAGCATGTTTTACTCACAAAATGTTTTACATCCATAAAGCACGTGTTACTCTCAAAATGTCTTACATCCATATCGCAGATATGACGTCAACAAACACGTGACCTACCGAAGATGTCGGAGAGTTACAAGTACAATACAATGTAACAAAAAACACGTATTATGAACGAAAATAAAATTATTTTATATAGAGGCATGACTCACAGCTCAGTTTACTCAAAGTACAGTCAGCAGAAAATATCTGTAACATATCTTTCACAGGTCAAAGTATCATGGTCTCGAACGACACGGTGCTTCTCCGACGGAATACACAGTGAAGTTTTAGAGCATTGTGTGTCCTCTCAGCAATAGTATCGTATTACTCTACGGTTGTTTCCTGTTCCAGTGGTGGCTTGGCTATAAACTGGGCTTTGTAAGATTGGAGGCATTTGTTTGTATTTTATGTGGTAATAAGAAACAAAATGGCAAGTTTTGAAGAAGAAGTTGTGCCACATTCAGGGCGGACAGCTAGGAAAAGATCACTTGCACCAACTGAGTGGGTTAAAACCAAAGTAAAGCAGCGTAAATATGCAAGTGATGGTAGCGTGCCAAAAGTGTCGTGTAAACATAGTGATGGACGTTACTGCCAAAGACTGTAAACGTTTTCATAAAATATTTTATGAAAGAATAACAAAAGTGGAACAAGATTCATTTATAACAAAGGCATTGCAAGTGGAGACAGTTAAACGAGTTAGAGGAAAACAAAATCAACGCAATCGAGCATTTTCTGTAACCCACTTCATTCAAGCAGAAGATGGGAACCAAGTGAAAGTGTGTGCTCAAAGTTTCTGCAGCATTCTGCGAGTTAATGATAAACGAGTTTAACGACTTGCTGCATATTACTTCAAGCGTGGTGTTTCCAGAGGAGAAACTAGAGGTGGTAAACGCAGGAATTCTCGAATAGATGGCATCAAGGACTTGATTCGTCAACACATCCTCACCTTCAAATGTTGTTCTGCGCACTACTATGGGTGAGATAAAGTAAGTTAATATTTTCTTAACATTATTCTGTACAAATATACATAAATAATGAATAGTATAAGTTAGTATGAAAACAGAGCTATTCTGTAGTATACTTAAAGTTCTAATAGGTTAGGTTTGATTCTTTTAAGTTTCTACAGGTTATGTTAACTTGTTTTCTATCAAATCAAGTAGCATTATATTAAATGTACTACAGAATCTCTGGTTAAGACATGCATTACTTTTACACACGTGTACCCCTGCAACATAATATTATATACAGGGGATTTGTTTCATGACTCCAAACCGGAAATATTTACCATCCCACTTGTCAATAAGAGGAATGTGAAAGTTATTCCTGGAGGAAAAAAAGGATAATGTACAAGCTGCAACATGCAAGTATCACTTGTACTACAAGGTATTCACTCGCGAGTTTAATATTGGATTTGGTACGCCACGCACAGACATCTGTAGCTATTGTGAAGAACGCCAACAACGTTTGAAGATTGAAGAGGATAACGTGAGACGCAAGACAATAGTATGTGAACTTCTCATACATCGAAGACGTGCCAAGAGATTTTATGAACTAATGTATGAACCTATAATAGGTGACGATAAAGCTTGTTTTGTATTTGACATGATGCAAAATCAGCCGTTACCTCGCACAGCCTTGGGCGAGGCGTTCTATTCTCGTCAGCTTTGGCAGTACTATTTGGGTATTGTTCGTCACTATGGCCCCAAATCACAACAAAATAAAAAGGATGTTGACTTTTACACTTGGGGGGGAAAGTGATGCTATGCGAGGCAGTTCACATGTTTGTAGTGCACTACATCACTGTTTTACTGAGTTCTGTACTTTAAACCCACAAATAAAAGAGATCAATCTATTTTGTGATGGGTGTAGTGCACAAAACAAAAATTATATTATGCTAGCTATGCTTAGTACATTAGCTCATGTGTTTAACCTCACTATAAATATTACATTTCCTGTTCGTGGCCATAGTTATTTGCCTGTAGATCACGTGTTTGGAAGGGTGGAGAAAACGTTGCGCAAAACAGAGCAAATCATATTGCCAACAGAATATCACACCATTTTTGAACAAGTTGGCCGTGTATACATTCTAGGTAAAGATTGGTTTCCTTATGACTGGAAAGTTGCAGCTAGGAACCATGTGAAATATTAAATGGAATTCAATATTACAGATATGAAAACCATTACGGTAACAGCTGATAATGTGGCTTGCAGTACCACTTATTCGTCACTAACCATGTGTTCTCACAAAATGTTGAAGAGGGGCAAACGTTGGTCAACACTGGAACCAACACAACAAGCATTAGGGCACCCAGTAAAGCAAGATAAGTTAAGGGATGTAAAGACACTCTTAGATAAGTTAGGCATTACAGCGCAGCATCCGGCAATGACATTTTGGGAGAATGTGTTATCAGGTAATGTAGGCAATGTAGATGTACGCCACTCTTCTGCTGATAATGATAGTGATTAAATGTTAATGTATTTGTTGTATATGTCCATTTATTTCACCTTATTCAATCGGTTGCAAATGCCTTTTTGTGTCCAAAACGTCTTAACTCCTCATCATGTGATACCATTACTGGCACTTGTAATGGTGCTTGATTTGTGTATGTCAGTGTAAAACATTGTGCAGTACATACATATGTAATTGTAACTTACAGCACTCACCTTTCTTCAGTTTACAATGGTAAAATTAAAAAGTGTGTTTTCTGACATTTTCTTTCTTATGGAAATAAGACGTTCAGGAAATAAGCTCTTCAATTCTGGATAAATATTTACTCACAAAGTTGACAAATACTATTATCTAGGATTGTCATGGAGTATTTAATCCTTCGAAAAAAAGCGTAGAAATAAACTGATGTTTTCAGCGTTTATTTATCTACCACACACTCTTAAGCACGTTGGTCCCGTAAATACTCATTACTTTATATTTGTGCTGAACGTTGTACAACTTTTACACACCAGATAACATATAACTTACCACCTTCTCCCAAAAATTAGGCCTAATAATTTTGAACACTTAGCGAAGTCAAAAATGGCCGTTACGGTGTAGTCAGAATTAAAAAAGTAACTTGCAGGAACAAGATAATTAACATTGACACTAAATGCTTGGAGATACTTCATGACACCTTTGGAATTACAAAGGTATACATTTCTGTATTTAAAAAAATTGATGAAAATTATTTAATATTTACATAACTTGGTTTTGAAAAAAAAATTATGTAACAGCCCCAACTTAAACTTTTGTCAAACACCCAAAAAAAGGCAAAAATGCATGGTTTCATAAGTTTATTACTTTTTTTCTTGTTTTGACTACACCGCAACAGCCTTTTTCTGATTTCGATGAGTGAATATACAAGAACTATGGGGACTAATTTTTTTTATTTGAGGAAATGACATATTATCTGATGTGTAAAAGTTGAACAATGTTGTATGCCAAACTTGGAACCACGGAGTTTAAATGTGTAATTAATGTGTCTGGAGAGTTTAATCGGGAATCTCCCGTTTACCCTGCTCTTGTAGCCAGTCTATACTCCACTCCTAACTCATCCTCCTAATACATCAATTGTTTTTTAATTTTTTGGTGCGGGCAGGGGACGTCTCTTGGGTAGATCAGCCGGCTTATGCTTCAGCATGTCATTTCATCTGTTTCTCCTTGCAGAAAGTGGGCACCATTCCGTTGATATGTATGTGTGTATGTGTGTATATATGTGTATAGGTGTGTGCGCGTGCGCGTGTGTGTGCGTGTGTGTTCGTGTGTGTGTGCGTGTGTATGTGCGTGCGTGTGCGTGCGTGTGTGTTTTTTGTACACTTTAGTGAGTTGTCCGTTCAACCCGCGAAGTTTTCTACAAAATATGTTATATGGGAGATGGTGCAAAACGATGGTACCCAAAAAATTAACGAAATTTGTTTCTTAAATGATTATTAATGTCCCTTACAATATTATTATTTTATATTATTTCTGTACCAAAAACTTATTTTTAAAAAATTAAATTTTTAACATAATTTACTACATTTAATTGAGTTATCAGTATTAATATTACTATTTACATGAACTTTCTTAAGAAGTAAGAACTGTGTATCAAAATTTTTCATTAATTTTTTTTTTCATTTGTTTTTTTATTTTTTTATTTTAGGAACATTTTATTTCCGGAAAAAATATAATATAAATACTAATTTTTACGAAATACTTAAGATAATGTAGAGTATTTGGACTGAATTATTGCAAGACTTAAGGCCGTGTCTTTGTGTGAGTTAAGCACCGCCCCAAGGGCTATGTTGACAGGCTCATCTGGTACGGCATCATCTCTACCGTAAGACACTGAAACGGCGTGCAGTGGTATCTTAGATCACTCGCCTAACTGACACTTTCAGTGGTGACCCCATCTTTTTATTGGTGAAAAGTTTTAAGCAAAGTCCATTGCATGCCTCTACAGTAGTTTCGCACGATTCATCTGAGTATTTTTCCGATTTAACATGTTAGAAAGCTGTTTTTTAAACTATTTTGAGGGTCTCCGAAATGACTTTTCTAACCGACGTGATTCCTTAAAACCACCTTACTGTCATCGTTTGAAGTGTATTTTCTATTTGTGCATTGACACAGTCGACATATGTGGAATAGTTTCGTTAGGAAGACGTATTTAGGAACATGTTGAAATACATTTTAAGAGCGTGATAGGCGAAGCCCTTAAAGAACCATTAAATCGAAAACCAAGAAAACGAAGTCTCGTGCAATATTTCTCAGTGAAATAAAATTGTTTCATGTGTATATTATTAAAATTACAAAATTTATTCGAGTCTAAAATTGAGGGGCTGGATATACTGACTTCAGACGGATGATGGTGTTTTAAGAAAATTGACGTAAACGTTTTAATCTTGGCAAATGAATTCACACCAGTTGAAATATTTGCCTCTAGCTCAACCTATTTTTGTCTGTTAAAACAGTGTTTTTGGGAGGTTATAACAAATTATGGAGATAGTTTGTAAACTTACAACTTAGCTAAGTTAAATCATTGATTCACTCAGGTAAAACATAGTCTATTTCAGGCTGTAGTTTGATCGCCGATACGTCCATTCTGCGTCACGTAAGTCCGACGTTTTGGCTATAAATCCAGCCAACCAAATATGTGCGTGCAATTTTTAATATACAACATTAAGGTGACAATGATTTAAATCGCACTGTGGTAAACCTGTCGAAGTTAAGAAAGTGACTAATGAAAAATCAAATAATTTTGTTCCTCAGGGAATGTTATTTGTGTTTATTTTTTATTTTTTATTTATTAGACGTTTTACGTGCCCTCGAACAGCTCAAGGCCTTGGCAGACGAACACATGGGAAAGTAAGTAGGAGTTGACCAGAGTCTATTCAAGGAACCATCTCAGTATTCGCCCGGAGTGATTTCGGAAAACCCTGGAAAATTGAAATCAGGATGGCCGGAGCCGGGGATCGAACCCGGACCCTCCAGGTTACAAGGCAAGTGTTTTACCACTGCTCCTCCTCGCTCGTCGAACACTTTAAAGTAAAATACTTCATCGACCTTTGCTTTCGAATTGAGACATATATATCTACGGATTGAATTTCAACTGGAGTCGTGACGGAGTTATTGTCCCTCTGCAATATGCGACATGAATAGGCGCCGGTTGATATCAGTGACACACCAGTCCATTTCGAGCTCTGAGAGGAGCTGCACAGATAGCCTGACACTTCCAATCAACTTTTTAACGTATCCTGTTGGTAGGCAAGGGCAACTATGAGCGTAAACGAATATTCCGCGCCCAGCGTCGAAAATCTGTCTCCTGCGAATCCATCGGCGAATTGGAATTCGAATCGTTGCTATACCCCGCTCCAGTTGTCCAATATCTGAATGGTCTCTTGATGCAATTTATTATATTAAAAGAATGAACTACGTTAGTACATTAAAATTTATTTATATGTTCGTAACAACTTCGTGGGATACAAAAAGTTAAAACGTTTTCGAATTTAAAAAAAAAAGTGCTTAGTTACTACTGGATTGTGGAACCAACCTTATAGGCGCTCTGCACCGAAAAATTCGTAATTTTATAACTGTATCGAACACATATTGCGTTAATAGTAATTACCCATAAGTTAAATATTCTCTGTAGCACAGTTTTCGTTCAAGCCGACGTCAAAGTAGCGATTTCACCATTTTCGCTACTTACTAAAAGAAAAAATTATTCAAACTATATGAATGATATAATTGAGAGGTAAAGTAAGTGTATTAAGCTACAGAGTGACACCTTTGTAACTTCGCATTTGTGTTAAAAAATTCCTTGAATGTACTTACATTTTGTTTACATTTTGCATGTCTGTATTAAAAAATAATAATTGTTACGTGAAATAACAAGGGTATCATTCTGTAAAATATAATACACTTACTTCCACTCTAAATTATTTCATTTGTATCGTTTGAATAGTATTTACCTTGGGCAAATAACGACATTGGTCAAATCGCCACTTTGCCACGCACTTGTACAAAAACTATGTAACCGAAACTTTTTTAATTTGTGGTAAATAACTATTAATCTAATTAACAAGAGCTGTACAGTGTTTGTTACAATTGTAAATATCACTAATTTTTTTATGCAGAGCAGTTATTAAAAACCTGACTGCGCGGAAGTCATATTTTCACAAAGACAATCTCATATTGTAATTCAGAAATCAAATTTGAGCCAGATTAATTATGACAACAGGCCCTCAAGTTGTTTTTGTTAATACAAGCACGTGAAACTGGAACATTAAGGTAAAAATTTGTTTTTAAAGTAACTTATGACACACTCTATGCCTGGACACGCTCGGAATATTTGGCACCGAACATTAAATAAGGTTGCCTACTTTGGTGTAGGAATCACATAAGTACGACAGAAACGATACGACGGGCGCGGAGCGACACCAAAAATTCTCGTTATTACAAAATCTATACTCGCCGTACGGTAAGTTGGTACTTTTAGAAACGAACTTTTGAAAAAAAATACTAGGAATACTTCAGTTATTACCATAGAACTATGTAAAAAAATGAAAAAGCAATACGGGAAGATAAATAAAGAAATACATTTTTTTATTGTTACGCGTCCGCAAGTATGAAAATTGTTCGTAATAATTATTTTAAAAGTGAGTTAAACAAGTCTGTTATACGATAGTTGGAGGACGGTTGGGTTGGCATTGATGTCGTAGAAATCGTTCTCCTGTATATTATGAACAGCGGCTAAAATATTGAAAATCATTTAATGGAATGTACACATAATGTGTTCATCTTCAGGAAATGAAATAAAATGTATATTTATATTTAGCATACATGACAATATTTTAGAGGCGACGTAGTTAGTGGTGGCGGATGGACAATGTACGTCGGCTTGCAGTGCAGCCATCAGCCTGGCAATTTTATTGCTGACGTTTGGCGGAAGGATACATAGTTGGTGTGAAAACATATCCAAGCTAGAAGCAGGACATCCAGAAACTATCAACTTATCGTACTACGGCATAGTTAGGCTGCCACGCGATTAATACGAAAAAAAAAATGTAACATGTAAATAGTTCGTTGCCACTAACCTCTGTTACGATAGCCGCATGTGCTTATAGTATTTAATATTTTTTTTTTCCGTTTATTTGTAATATACAGTAATTTAAATACCCTTTGACGTTCCAAAACGCGGAAATTAATGCACAAATACACGCTTGATTAAAAAAGTTATGATTTGCTTATGTTAATCATCAAGAATCTCTCTTTCAAAATAAATAAATGCAATTTATTACGAACTCACCAGTTTCACCAAAATTTGGACGCAAAATTAAATACCGACTCGAATAAAATCTCGGCTAGTCGAATAATTACACATTTTCATCTTATCTGTTTTCAGAGAAAATTCTTTATTGTAATAATTAGCAACAGCTTTAGTGTTTTATACTAGAATGACATTTTGTCAACATAATACTAAATATCTGCTGAGACTGCAGGGTAAATAAATCTCTTTATTTACTTGTAATTCGTGGCTTAAAAAATAATTATTACTGCAAATATAAGTAATCCAGGTAGGGCGAAAGGGGTAAGCATCTACATAATAAAAGTCGGAATGATATGTTGGCTACAGACAGACTCATCCCGCTCCTCTTGGAGTGATGGGAACGTGTCTCTTATGATTCACTACGGACTAAAGTGGTTCTGCCAACCCCAATTTTTAAGGCCTGCTCACAGAGAGAGAGAGAGAGAGCGAGAGAGATTGGTATACCAGGTGTTTTACACATGGTAAGCACACCATGAGTTTAGTAAAGATATTTTTATCACTTCGGCAGCTGACAGGCCTGGTAAGGATAGGTTTTAAAAAAACCATATTTGAAGATACTACACATGTGTCGAGCCATTTTCTACGCGAAGCCACGTTCATATGCGTGTTTGCAGACCCATTTGCTAATTTGAAACTGATTTAAAGTTATTTTAATGCCGAACAGTGACATATTCTGCATGTGATAATACGTATTGATGGGTTCCATCTGCCTACTGACATTTTGAGCGATTAGGTCTTGGAAAGCACAAAGTTGACTTTTGCTTATTCAACACTAATTGCCTTTTCCCACAAAGAGCTCAACTAGCGTGCTGCTATCCAGTCCGGGTTTAGTCTGATCCTGATTTCAAATTGCGTTCCTACATTTGTTATGGCGGTATAGTAAAAATATCGTAGGACTTATCATGAGTAGAGAGGATGATTTATCGCGGGAAAACTTGACTGTCTGCTGGGTTTCAACGCACGTTCAGCTTACCAAAAGAAGACTGGCTTTCGCTTGTACGTGGAGCTGTTATCCTATTTAACTGAGCCAATAATAATCCTGATATTGTAATACCTGATGCCTGTTATTGGTTAGCAGACAGCTACGTTGTGGCAAGAAACTACAGTGTTTTCAATGGTATGATGGCACAAAACATTTTCGTGATATACCATCATCTCTAATCATGAGTATCTACAGACAATTATAAAGGTTTTTGTATAAACATGTTAACATCTATACCTGACACTGCAGACCCCATTTAATCTTTATTACTCTCAAGGAATACATGTAGCAATAATGGAACATGAAAACGTTGTCTGGAGTGGGGAGGGGAAGAAGGAATGTTTCGTAATAATTTTTTAATGCGATTCATAAATACACACTGGATATATTAACTATTTTACTTACAACAGCTGCATCTAAAATACGTTGAATAGTTACTATCTGAATTGTAGCCTCATACACTCACATTTGTTTACAATTTTAAACAAAATACAGCAATATAAGCTATGAATTACCAATTTTCACTCATAAAATTTCTCGTGCAAAGTGAGTGAAATTAACATGTATGTTAACATTTGTACGTTATACGCGCGTTTGGATAATTCCGATAGATTTTTTTTACTGATAATGGACTCGCACAGTAACTGCATTAAGCGCACAACTGTTAACTACGAGTGATTTTATTGAAAACAATCCAACACATCAAGCAAGCGATAATGACGTCTCGTCGACAGCGAGGTGAGGAGTCGACTGGACCTATGTTAAAGAACGATTCCAGCATTCGCCTTGGGCGATTTCGGAAAACTATGGAAAACTAAATCAGGATGGTCGGAGCCGAACTTGGTTCCTTCCGAATGCAAGGCCAGCGTGTTACCGTTAAGTTATCTTGTTTGGTTACAATTAGATTACTTATATGCTACAGGTCAACGACTAGTAAAGAACATGAATTCAGTTACTAGAAGCGTAGAAAAATACGCGCACTTCGATTCCCATCACATCTTAAAACCAAACTGTCATTGACACTTCTTAAGAGTAAGTGGACGCTAGCTTTTTTTCTACGTTCGAGGCACGGAAATGGGGATGGCGATAAGTCGAATATAACACGTTCGTCAAGCATCTCGTCGCCTCTAGGAGCGAAAGACTAAACTAGCGTAGTGTTTTCGTAGAAACTGTTTTTCAACGGGACTTAAGCAATGACCCTATTATTTTATGTGTGGAAGGTATGAGGTAAGGCTCAAAGCAGGTTTCTATGATTTAGTTTTACGATTACGGTTCATATTTTCTCGGCTACGGCGACATGAAAAAGTAATTTCGAGCACTTTTGAGGAGCTTGGAAATCATGTTTTTAATTAGCAGAGGGCATTTTTAAAATTATAGGGATACAGTTTCAAGCATGTCTTCTTTTGGTAGATAAATACATTTGAAACATTTCTATTAGTGGTACGAGTAAAAATACTTTCCTTACCATGCTAAAGCACGTCTCACGCGCCAGGTCCACTGACTTTCAAACCACATGCAAAAATTTAAATTGCTTCGATTCATGCTAAAGCACTAGTAAATGCTTTCAGACGAAAAATACATATCGACCTTTTAACAATAAATAATTCCAAATAAATACTCTTGAAATATTAAAAAAAAGTGAGTTTCACAAAATTTCTATAACATCTTTCTACTGAAAAATTGTATTAATATTATTTCTATTCTTGTACTTCAGCTTGTTTGGTATAATTATATGCAGTTCTGGATAATGTGAGCACTCAAACGAAGCCCTGCTTAGTTACTATTTTCAGCCAATTTATATATTTTCGCTGCATGTTAACAAACACTGCGCTGTATTTTATTTACATAGGCTTGCACGATGTTACATCTACATTACACTTGGCCGTAAACATAAACCCGTCACTAAGAAACACACGGAACGTTGGCACGTTATGCAAGAAGTCATGTTTTCAGTAGCACTGCCAATCACTGGGACGACGCATTTGCAGCAATAATACAAATGTTTTTCTTAATGAGCGAAACAGAAGGAAGTTACTGTTTCATAGTTAAATGTAATTCCAAATACAAAGTCTGGAAATTGTAAAACGTAACCATTCTCAAAACATCAGTAACCTCACATCATTTGGAGTTGGTATCCATGAAAGCCATGTTGATTGCGAAAAAAAAAAAAAAAAAAAAAAAAAAAACAGCGAACGATTTATCGCACAAAGCTAACTCATGCCATCTATCAGTGGATTTTGAACTCCAGCAACTCCAGCACGGAACACGGCTAAAAGAAATGTGCAGACGAAGATAACGTCCCACAATCCGGTCGCGTCACTTTTGAGTTGGTGCTTGCCAAGTCAAGTTATGTAGTCAGTAAGATCATGAATAAATGTTTTAAAGTATATGAAATGGAGCTATAGTCCATTGAAACGTTAAATTTTTTAGGCCTTACCTTGCGTTTTTTAGAGGATGCAATTTTATTTTTTTGATGTGTAGGGGGGGTCAGTGCAAGGCTAAAAACAAGTTCGTGGGGTCGCCCCCCTTGTCCCACGGCCGCCATCTTGAAAATAGGGGTTGAAATGGCTTTTACGATATATCTCTTAAACTATTTATTTGATTTAAAAAATTTGTTAACATTTTTTGTTGCACATTAAATTCTCTACAACTTTGGTCCAGTAACTTTTTGTCGTAGAACTGTAAATAAAAAAGTTATAAGAGAAAATGTTCAGAAATTCGAAAAAAAAAAATTATATTTTTCGATGTAACTTTTTTTTTTTTAACATTTAACGAAAAAATTATATCAGACCATTTTTGTAGATAATGTTTTGAGGAACAACTTTTATAAACACCATTTTTTCATTAAGTCAATAGCTAAGGTTTTACAGCGCTCCGAAGTGAGTACTATTTTTCAGTATTCTTAACTATACCTATATTATACGTGTGTATTAATAATGTGTCATCAGTTATTGTTTTTTTTATATTTTTTATTATAATTTTTTTTAATTATAAATTTTGCAATATTATTATAAAATAATTATTGACTCTTTTCCCCACAACCCATGGGATAGTCTGGAGGCGCGTTTTTTTTACGTGATATCCCCAATAGGCATAATCCACGGTGATTTTCTAAAATTACAACTACTCCGTCCTCATTCTTTTCGATGGACCAGGCTACGGCTCAGCATCTGATCGGCTTTCTGAACTAAACATCAGTGGGAGAACTGGAGAAGGAAGGGGTGTTAATGTCGGCGGTTCATCATCAAAGTCATTTTCATTTATTAATTCTGAGAGTTCCATTACGTTGCTGCAAGTCTCTCCAGAACAATGGAAGCACACTGCAGAACATTTCAGCCCCGCTTTTCGACATCCACACATCGCTCCACAGTTTCCTTTGCATTTGCAAAAGATAATTTTAGAAGCTCAGGGGGTGCTGGGGGTTTAGAGTTCTGCACTTGCATCAATAATTTTCCACATTTTTTCCAGCCCCAGTCTTCAGGATCATTATAATTACCAAGCCACGACTGGACCTGATGGTAGACTCGGAAAGTATGAAAGCGAGCTGTGTCTTGTGTTGGAGGAAGTGAAGATAAGTTAAATGTACTTTTTGTCACTGCCTTTGCGAATTGTTTGTATCTTAGGCTGTCGAGAGAATTATCATCTTTATTACCACCGTATAAAGAGATAAAAAACGTTCACCAATTACAGTGAGCAAAGCAGGGTCAACTCTCTTGTTGAGAAACAAAGCCGTTCCACTAGCAGCAAACTCTAAATGTTTTTCCATGGTTTTCACAAATTTCATTTTACCGATATTGTAAGGAGCTGAAGTTGTGTCACATCCTGAAAAAGCATGAAGAAACAGCAAGTTATCCGCAATGACATCTCCGTACATAAAACCTGACGTACAATATAATTGTTCTGCTGTTCGTCATTTTGATGGTTTAAAAAAAAATACATTTGCTTGTTTTCTACCAAGCGCTGTGAGCAATATCAGTATGTCAATATCTTCAGCTACAATAGTAACGGTATTAAATAATGGAGATGCAGCAAGAGCAGTGCGCACGATAAGAGCGTCTGCATCTGATTCTGCTTTGTCAACAGTGAAACCCATTTCCGAGAATACAGTTTTAAAAAGTATAATAAAGTCAGATTTGTTCTTCTCATTACCAAGCAGCTGTTATTTTGTTCCCTCATGGTCACTTGGGTATTTTCTACCTGAACAGTATTCTCGGTAACAGCCATCAGATTTAAAATTATTTTAAAAATAATCAATAATTGTAAAATCATGTTATGGAGTGAAAAAGAGTCAATAATTAATTTTTAATAATATTTAAAAATTTATAATTAAAAAAAATTAAAATAAAAAAAAACAATAACTGATGACACATTATTAATACACACGTATAATATAGGTATAGTTAAGAATACTGAAAAATAGTACTCACTTCGGAGCGCTGTAAAACCTTAGCTATTGACTTAATGAAAAAATGTTGTTTATTAAAGTTGTTCCTCAAAAAATGATCTACAAAAATGGTCTGATATCATTTTTTCATTAAATGTTGAAAAAAATTACATCGAAAAATATAAATTTTTTTCTTGAATTTCTGAACATTTTCGCTTATAACTTTTTTATTTATAGTTCTACGACAAAAAGTTACTGGACCAAAGTTGTAGCGAATTTAATTTGCAACAAAAATTTTATCGAATAAATAGTTAAGAGATATATCGTAAAAACCACTTCAACCCCTATTTTCAATATGGCGGCCATGGGACAAGGGTGGCGACCCCACAAACTTGTTTTTAGCTTTACACTGACCCCCCCCCCCCCTACACATCAAAAAAATAAAATTGCGTCCTCTAAAAAACGCAACCCCAAATGTAACTTTTCAATGGACTACTAGGTCGATTTAATTTAATGTCATTATTGTTGTATTGCAATTGTAAAATACACGGAGTACACTAGGCTATTCGCTACCAACTATACAAATGTATGGCAACCAATTCCGAATTATGTGGAGTAACGTGTAGTGATTTTTTTTCCAAAGGTTAATTTTCAGTGCCTACTTTATCCTGAAGGGCACATATCATATTTATAAATCGTACAGTGCACAACGCTTTATTGCAGAGATACCTCGCACCATGTATCAATGAAACCATGAACTAACGCGCTGATTCGCAACAGAGCAGTGAGCTGTTGACGAATAGCGTCTCAGGATTAGTTTACAATCATAAAACATAAACGCAGGACATGTAACGGTAGATTCTGTGCACGGCCAGAAGCCTCATGCAAAATTGATTCACAACTGATTTATTACTGAGAAGTTTAGCCAATGACATTTTTCGATGAACATGAGGCATTCGCTGCTTTATGGACTAAATCCGAAGGCTAATTAAATATACTTGGAGTGGAATCGTATTTGAGATAATAGGAAATATAGAAACAAAGCCCTAATAGTCTGCATAGTGTAAATCATTATTTACAATGCAGAAACATAGTTATTTATAACGCAATTTCTTATTCACGTGTTGTTTTATCCTCGTATGTTTTGGTGGTTAAACCCACATGGTGGACATTCTGTAAATCCTTTGCCCTGATTGGTTGCTGCCCTATACGTGTGCACGAGAAATAAAATATTACCATTTCCTATGCCAGTTATGCATCAATAGGTTCTGATTGATGGAAACCAGTTCTTGTTCGTATGAAATATGTCCTGTGCTTATTGTTGATTTTATTAGCTGTGAACCCAGCCTGTCAACGGGATTCTTCACTATATGGTGGTGTGTGCCATTTAAATTGCGCTGATTGTAGTAGCCTAATTGTGACGTCAGTATCGTTAGGCAGTACATGGCTGGCAGGCCAGCTCTGTACCCGCTGTGCTGGTCGTGGCCGTACGTGCAGAACTCTCATGGCAGCTGAATGGGGCCAGCACATACAGCATTGCCGACAGCCTGTGAGCAAATTGACGGTTCCTGCAACACACGGCGAAGCACGTTCCCAGGTGATGCTGTCGTTCAACTTGTACGTGTTGTCGACCTCGTCGCTATAGTTCAGCCTTCATCCCGCAACTTTTAGTACAGCCATACAAATGTTACACGGGAGAGTTTGCGACGCGCAGTGCAGAAGGTAAAGACTTCTGCTTACCTTGCACACGTGTTGACTGACCGCGCACTGTTGTACCCTCGCTTAAGAGGTATGGAAAGGTAAGATATCAAGCGAACGACTAGAATACTTAATCCTCGATAAATTCTAAACGACTCATCATAATTCGATGGAATTTTTTGCCGAGTAGATATTCTATTAGCGAACATTTATTTATACTGGGCTGTTATATGCTTTGTTTTCGAGTGAAAAATTAAAAACGGCATTTAGAAAAATAAGTGATTAAAACCACAAATTCCACAAAAATGGAAAACTGTAATATTTATGTTTTTAGTACGATATTATCTATGACTATAAAAAACAGAAATTAACAATACTTGCGTTTGGATTTTTAAATAATTTCAACATCCGTAAACCACTCGCGCAAACGTTTTTAGAGAGTATTGCCAAAATATACGTTTAATTTGAAATAAAATGCTTTTATTGTAGCGCAAGGTAAATATAGTTGACGATTTAAACTCAAATTTCACACTTTTCATTTCGGAATTAAAAAAAAAAATCTAAAAATCAAATATTTCAACACGCAAGGTGAGACCCCTCCTTAAAGACATTGATGCCACCTACATATTTCATAAGGTTAGATATAGTCCGTATTTATTTCATTAACACTTTTTTTTGCGGGATATGCATTTTTTTTTAAATTTTAGAAATTAATTTGTTTGAACTAAGCTTCCTAGAACATACATATTTTACAGCCAATGCAATTTTTTTGTCAACAAGAATTGATCCGTTATCCGATACCTCAACTTTCTCGCATTTGCACAAACTTTTTGATTTGTTCCCGAAATTATCAGCACTGCCATCTGTAGATTGGCACGGTTTTAACATTAACATAACTACTACAGGTGCTATCAAACCTATCTGCATTGCCCGAAATAAATATAAAATATAAATCGCCGGTACTGTTGGCACTGCACGGCTATGCAAGGAAGAAATCAGTCAATAAATACTCTATTTTTCAAGCCAGTGTCCTGAAGAGTGATTACGAACTTATCGTATTGAGATAGGTTAACGCTCGTCTTATTTCACAATACTAGATTATTTTAGTTTTAGTTTTTTTTTAAATTCTAACAAGAAAAATGTGAAATATGTAAACATACCGCAAATTTTATTTACTTTGCACTGCAGCACAGGTATCACGGTTGAAGTGTAAACGTATAGTTTCTCCGCAAGCAGTCCAGCAATTTTGTTATTATATTCATAATTTGCTGGACTGACTGCGGCATAAGTACATATTGACAAATCAATCGTGATACCTGTATTGTAGTAAAAGTAGATCAAATTTGCTGTTTAAGGCCTTGTTACGGAGTTTTGCTGTGATTTCGAAAATATTTTTTATTACTACCTAATACTCATATCAAAATTTCGCTGCACAGTTTTGACACTGATATGTTATAATTTGTAGCTGAATTTTGTAGAATTATACTGAACGGTTTTTTTTTTTTAGATTTCATTACCCAAAATACCACGTTTTTCGTCGTGAAAATAAGCAAAAATAAAGGAAAATATTTTTTTTCTGGCGAATGGTACATTATATAAAAAAACGCGTCCACAGTATTGTGCATCGTGTGATTGCACATTGACTCAATTTTTTTCAAAACTTTTGGTTAAAAAGTATTTGAGTTATTGGCACCAGTCTGAAAAAAACTCAGGAACAAGCCCTTAATCGCGGGTTTAAGAATTTTTTTGTTGGAATTTGAAGAAATGCAAAGAATGTTGCCGAACCTTAAAGAACTGCAAGTCATCACACTTCATTACACGTGCCTAACTGAATGCAGTAACGTCATTAATATTCGATTAGAATAGTTCGTTACCGCCACTCTTCGTTACTCTTGGATCGGAATAGTGCGATGAAAGGTGTGTTTAATCAGGCCGTAGACCAGTATATACGGAGACGCGAGATAAATGAATGACGTTGGCAGCAGTGTTGCCAGTTTACTGTAAACAAATTTCCGCTATTGTCGACAAAGTACCATGTCTACCAGAAAAATAGCCTTAAAAGTTTTAAGGGGATCAATAACGGTATTTAATTTATCAGAATGTAAAAATCTTGTTACATGATACTATAATTGTGCAACACTGGTTGGCGCCGGTGCAGGCGACAGAGCCCAGCCATGCCGACCCTGCCATCAGAGGTGAGTGACGGTTCTTGTCCCGTTTTTGTCCCCGGGAGCGACGTGAGGCCGGTGGTTGAGCATTCATAAACACCGGGAACGCGTGACAATTGGGCGGGGACGCAGGCACAGCGTGTATGTAGCTTGTCAGAAGCAGCGGCCTAGGGTGAACCGCAATTAAAAGGGTGCGGCACCGCCTCGCGATTATGCAACCGACGTGGCGCGCTAAGTACCCGGGCTGCCCGCCCAGGCAGGCGCAGAGCGCTAGAGTGCCGCGCATGTATAATCCTCCAGTTGCCCTCTCGCATGACTAATGCGGCACGCACTCTCCCCCTCCTTCCATCCATTAATCCTCGCTGAAAGGTTGCGAAATTCCGTCCTGTTGTTTTACCGCGAATATCCTAGTAAATTCCCCCGAGATGTATTACGTACGTTAGCAGGGCCGCGTCGGGCGTTAGGCAATTAGAAATATTATTTACTGGTTTTATGCAGGGGGGGAATCAGCTACTTAATTAGCGACTTAATTACATCTGAGGGGATAAAGGAAGAAAATTAGCTGGCATTTACCATGCTTGCCGATGAAGAATTATACTAGTCTTACCTATGGCACCGTGTCAGAGGAAAACCAGAATAATCATTCTTTATTATCTTACACAAAACTATTTAATTTAGTTATTTTATTTATTAGGTTTCCTCGAGCAGCTTCACAGTCTTAGTTAAGATACATGGCGAAATGAGAAGGGAATTGACCATGGCCTATATTTAAGAAGTTTCTCAACATTCACTTGGAATTGAGTACATAAACCTTGTAAAACTGCAATCAGAATATCTCAAGCTGGGACTCTAAAATATATAATTACAAAATAAATGTACTATATACCCAATATTCTCGATAATATGAGCCAGTAGACGTAAATGAAATTTTTATATAAAGATAATTGAGAGCCCAGAATCGAAAGAACTCAAAATAATAGTATTTATTTTTACAACTTAAAAAATTACTCCAATGCGGTATACACATATTTGCTTAAAAAATTCCTCCATAGCTTAAAATATCTTGGTGAAGTAATATTTCGTACTAAGCAAGGTACATATTTTTAAGTGAACACAGCTGTAAATTTTCTTCTATATAAATTCCAATAAACTTTCTGGTTTACATTTGAAGAGACAGTCGTTTCATATCCCCCGATTTCACGCACTTGTGGATTCCGAATTACTTTGTTCATCAATATTAATTACAACTTTTAGAAATATACTTTTTTAAAACGCACTGACTGATTGAAATAAAAAAATCTTCGTAAGATTTGCCTATTTACACGAAGGCGTGTATCAAGGAATTCTTATAAAGTTCTAAATACCAGGTTACATACTGCTCTGTAATGGCTTATTGAAATAATTTGTCATGTTTTAAGGGCGCCGCCTACCCGCTCGTGAGAGGCCCAAAAGCGACCGGACAGTAAGGTCGACCTTGAAGTGCGCATCAAATGCCGCGTCGCCTCAACGAGCCAAGCGCTGAACTAGCGTACAAGGTTCCCGCCGAGCAGTTTTTACTATGGGACAGTAAGCGGTAACCATATCATTTTATTGGTGGAAAATCTGCAACTAAGTTCAGTACAGGTCGCAATCTGAGTTTCATATACATCCGGTTAGTACATTTTGAAGTACGGTAGTCTGAAAAGGCCGTTTTTAGCCATGTTGGAGGGCTTAGAAACAGTGTTTTTAATGAGCGTGGCGTTTTAACAACGAGGGTCCGACCTTGTCTGAAGTTTGTTTTCTTTTCGTACGTTGGCACAATGGGTACACGTGGAATATTTTCGTAGATTAAAACTTGTTTACGAACACGCTGCAACGCATTTGAAGCGTGGGGTAGGCGGCCGCCTTAAGGGTTCTGTGGACCCTACCTCAAAACTTCAAAAACACATAACAATTCGCAATCGTTTATTAACTAAAGTATTAATGATACACAATTAATTTTTTTTACCATACGAGAATAAAGATGGTTTGTTTTATATATAAGTTTAAATTTCATATTCCGCGATGTTGAGTATTTTAAAAAAATGTTTCAAAACACAAAAT
>PNEQ01065486.1:0-47146 GCA_003012365.1 Medauroidea extradentata
AGACCGGTAACCGCCCCAGGGAGGGGTGAGAGGCCGGAAAGAGTAACAAGGATAAAGATGTGGGGAGGGATGTGAGGAGTTGGCTAACACCACGTGATCAAGTATGCGAGTGTGCTGCTCTCCTTCGTGAATCTGCGGAACTATTTCAGCTACGACGAGAAATGATTCTCTAAACACACAACAGATGTGTTAGTATCGGAAACCAGCTACAAGATGGCGGGGACTTATTTCCCTTAACTCACTCATGCTACCTGAAAGTACAGGGTGTCCATACCGAAATGCCATAATTTGAGTGGTCATGTAAAAATAGAAAAATTATGTTTGTTGCAGGTCTGACATGCTCATTGGATCCTTGAAGGTACCAAATTTGTGCCTGAATATTGCAGAGCCGTAAAGTGAAGCATTGTGATGTTGGTGACTTCCCGACAACAAAATGGTGTCTGTACAGGAAAAGGCTCAAACTGTTTTGTGGTACGCCGAGTTCAAGTCCATAATTAAAGTGCAACGGGAATTTCGACGTGTTTACAACAAAGTTGCGCCCGATGCCAAGAGGATAAAGTCGTGGCATGCACAGTTTCTGAACACTGAAAGCGTAGAGAAAAGACATGGAGGAGGTCGGCGGGTCTCTGATGAACAGGTCTAAAATGTTCGTGAGGTATTCCAACGAAGTCCACGAAAATCAATTCGCCAAGCTTCGCGAGAACTTCAAATGCCGCGGACGACCGTCCATAAGGTACTCAGAAAGCAGCTGCACCTGTATGCATACAAGGTTCAGATTGTGCAGGTCCTGAAACCAGACGACTACCCCCAACGATACGCCTTTGCATGTGATATGTTAGACAGATGCGACCAGGACCCTGCTTTTCAGTCACGCATCATGTTTTCCGACGAGGCGACATTCCACATCTCGGGAACCGTCAATAGGCACAACGTTCGCATTTGGGGGTCGGAGCACCCACATTCCACAATTGAAAATTTGCGAGACAGCGCAAAGGTTAACGTTTGGTGTGGCCTCATGTGCGATATGGTCATCGGACCATTCTTTTTCGCAGAGAAGACAAGTCACCGGGACGACGTATCTGGACATGTTGGAGCAGTATGCATTTCCCCAGGTTGAACACCTCCAACCACATCTGTGGTTTCAACAAGATGGGGTTCCCCCCACTGGTCGCTCGATGTGCGTCGTGATCTTGACGCCACATTCCCTGGTCATTGGCTTGGACGAGATGGCCCCGTTCAGTGGCCTCCACGTTCCCCGGACATTACGCCCTTGGATTTTTTTCTGTGGGGCTATGTGAAGGACAGGGTGTATGCCACCGCAGTACGAGACCTTCGGGATCTCCGTGTTCGAATTGTGGAGTCCATTGCTGCCATCATGCCAGACATGTTGGCGCGGACGTGGACGGAACTTGAGTACCGGCTTAATATCCTCCGTGTCACTAAAGGAGCTCATGTGGAAGTGGTGTGATTTTTTTTTCATGAAACTTGGAACTCTACCGTGCTATATAAGCTAGCACCATTTCCATATCTGTATTTTTGTGGCAATGCGAACTCGTTGAAATTAGGGCATTTCGGTGTGGACATCCTGTATTACTGTTTTGCTGCTGGTCACCATTTATACAATTTGTTAATATAATAATGTAACGTAAGGTCACCCTCCCTCCCCCTCCAACCAAAAAATATGCAACTTGCTACTGCATCTGGTCTTTATCTTTACACCAACCCCCTTGCATTGACAAGACATAAGTTGCATCAGCTTACAGAAGTTAATGGTAGGCAAAAGGAGTCATGCTGAAATGTTTGTGTGCCATCAGAAGATGCTTTGGTACACTTGCAAAATTTAACCAACCAATACAAGAAAAATTACTCTTACATTTTTTCTCTAGTGCAGTCAGCAGCATAAGTTACATACATATTATGGTTAGATAAATTTGTGGAATATAAATTGCAAACAAACATTTTCATTTAAATCTATAACTCTGCCTAATTTATGTGCCTGAACAATAATATATAAACTGCTTCAAAGAAACATTTCCTGTTTAATGTACAAGAAATAAAAATTTTTATGATCCTTATTTTCAGGTAATGTTTCACCACTGACAGTCCTAGAAGAGAAAAATGGCATCTCTGTAACATTGCATTTTGCTAAGGAAAGGCCAAGGCCCGATGTTTCTGTGATAGTTGTAACAACCATCAGCAAGAATACTTCTCCTCTTTCAAACTACTTGTTCCAGGCTGTTGTTCCAAAGGTAGGTACCGTTTAATGCTCCGTGATCACTTAAAAATAACCATGCACAGTACTCTGATATGATTTTAGAAAACTTAAGTCAATACTGCTTGGTTCTATTAAAATATATGTATATATATATAATATTATATACAGGTGACTCCGATGTGCAGTTGACTTCCGATTAACCGGGTTACGACTTAACAGGGGCATTTTTTAATTTAAAAAAATATTAAACATAATTTTTGTATTTGCTGTAACTTCTGATTTTGGTAACATAAATGCCGTGATTCATGACATAAAATGCTGCAAAATTTACTTTGTATGTGTTACTATAGATTTTACCTTCGTAACATCTTGAAAATGTGCTATCAAATGTTTTACAAACGCTATCTTATGGGTCGCGCGTGCTCATATTTGGCTCTAGGGAGACGATCCTGTTATACGGCATGGCATGCTACAACTGGTTTACGTGCCTATGATTTCAAGGCATTACATGGTTGAGTCGCGATACATTGATTATAGTCTTAAAAAGTTCTGTTCTGTACTGGCATGAGTTTAAGTAGCGAATACAGTAGTCATGTCTGGTAATAAACACAAACCAATGATGCTTGATACTAAATAAAAACTAAAAATTATTTATGAACTAAATGAAGGGAGAGGTGTAAAGCAGCTATCACAAGAATATGGCATTGGTGACCAAACTGTTTGTGATTTATTTAAGAAAGAGTTAAGTTGCTTTTAGGACAATGGCGGGAAAGGCCGCTAGGCTACTAATTACAATTAAAACAACAAGAGTTTTGCACAATTAATCACAGGATGGTACTTGCAGATAGAAACACACACACATAGGATGAACACATTTCTCCGCGGACGCGCGGTCACAACGTTTCGCAGACTACATCTGCTTCATCAGGCGAGTGGAGGCACACTGAAGTCTATTGTCCAGCAGTGGTTGGTAATCAGTACACCTAGTGGCCAGAGGGCGAACTAAGGTGCGGCGGGATATTTGAAATGAGGGTTTGTTATCTGAGGTTAAGGCCAGGTGGCTGTCTGGATTTTGTAATGTATTGAAACTCTTTCTGTTTTAATTGTAATTAAGTTGAAGTTGTTTACAATATTGGACATACGCCATTGTCATACAATTTTTGTCCCAGAAATCCACACAAGAGAAGAGGGAAAATTACAATTAAACAAACGATGGAAACAAGTAAGCCAGGACTGGTTTGGCTCTAGTCACCACATATATAAAAATAAACCATGGAAATTCAACAAGGAATTAAGTCAGGCCGCAAGAGTAAAAAATTAATCAATTAATTAAAATAAATTGAACTTTCAAAACGAATGATCAAATAAATAGGCCAACACTGGTTTGGCTCTAGTCAGCACATGTGTAAATGAAATAATAAAATTCCGGCAGGAATAAGTCAAGTCGCAAGAAAAGATAAAATCAAAAACCAAATAAAAAATGATAAAACCGAACATCAGAAACAGAATGAACTCAGGACACCTGATAAAATAAGTAAGCCAAGACTGGTTTGGCTTTAATCCGCACATATATAAATAAAAAACGATATTCCAACAGAAATTGAGTCAAATTGTCAACAGTAAAATAAAAATAAATAGAACATCCAGAACGAATGATCTCAGGACCCCACGATAGAACAGCACAGTGACAAAATTCGACGAGTACAACAAAATGCAAAGAACGACGTAGAAAACAAATTACCAAAAACAACAACCAAAACATATATTAACAACGACGAGTCACAGACACGAGTTTGCACAGCACAACGACGAAGACCCACGAAACACAGTAGATTTCTGGCGACGTTTTGGGTTCTGAGATCTGCACCCGTCCTCAGGCAAAGTTGAAGTGAAGACTGGAATGAAAAGTCAATCTTATATAGGCCCGAGCTCTCTCGCCTTGCGCGACCAATGACCGTCGAGCTCACTTCTGATTGGTCACGCACCTGTCGTTGGTTAAAAAATGCAGTCTGGAGCTCTCCAAATTGCGCGACCAATGATAGCTAAGCTCACTACTGATTGGTTTCGCACATTTCCAAGGCTTTAAAGACTATTCTGCCGTACCAGATTAGTTGCTTTTAGTTTCTCCTTCTACATGCAATGCCTAGAGACACTGGGAAATCGCGAGAATGTTTTGCGCCACCATATTTTTTCAAACCAGTGTAACATCCTTCACCAAGTGCAATTGGAAGGTGGTCAATTTAGCTGTCACAGACGAATAACAAATGTTCAGGAGTGCGTACAAGAGTTAGCGTCGGCCCAGTGAAACGTAGACACACCAAACGTGAAAGAACTTCAAACCTGAACATTGTACAGTGAAGTCCAATAAACAGTCAAAATTTCCTGTGATAAGTCAGTGTCTCTAGCAATGCCGTTTACAAAGGTCCATCCCAGTATTTGCCTGGAGTGATCTAGGGAAACCATTGAAAACTGAAAGCAGGATGGCTGGTCCTGGGGATCGAACACAATTCTTCCTGAATGTGAATCCAACGTTTTACCATCGCACCAACTTAGAATTGGTACTTGATCCAGTTACGTAAAAAATATTGGAGTTAATTTTTCCAAACTTATAAAAAATTCATGAATTTTGCAGTTGACAGTGTGAAATCATCTTGAAGTGTGTAATGCTGGGGTTGCATGCTGGCTTCAGTAGGCTAGCTGTATTATCTATGTCATGATAGGCAAGGACGTTGACTATGGCAAGGGAAGGGAACAGATGCCTGCCGCCACTTCCCCTGCAATGTTGCCACACTGTTTCAGTGTGCTGCTTACGCACACACATAATAGAGCTTTTTAAGTTGTTGTAATTGCTATGTTTGTCTTTTTGGTGTAAAGCATTGCTTAAAATAAGTACTTCTGCATACACTTAAAGCTTACCTGTCTGTACCTAAAAAGTCATACTGATTTTGATATTTTGCTTCCTTTTTTATTTTTATATTTGTACCAGTTATTTTTTTCTTGTTTTAGACACAAAATGAGGCTAATATTTTCTCTCATAAATATTTTTTATCTCGCATAGTTTTTGCATAATGGCTCATTAAAGCCAAAATATGCATGTTTCCGATTTAAGGACGACACTAAAACCAACTCACCAAACTGGAAAAATTCACAGTGAATAATGATGTCGTAGGCTACAAATTCAGTTATCTTAAACCACAAAATAAACACAGGCGCCTGCATGTATACACAAAAGTAAAAACTGTACTTATGTTGTAAGGCACTTGAGTGTTTGTTGAACAAAGAAGACCGTATCGAAATGTCCAGTAGTATTTTTGTTGGTCGAAAAGTCTGGAGGAGTTTATCAAAAATGTTTCCAGAAAAACGTAATTCAGGTATGTACAATATTATTAATTAAGCCTTCTGAACATGTTATGTATATCTTTAACATTATAAATTTGTTTGCGTGTAACAAGTACCAGAGTAAAGCAAAAAGCAGCAGATATGCATCAGAGAGCTTTCACTTTACAATTCCTTATTCCTATAGAAATTTTAGGGGTTTATAGCATTTTTGTACAGTATACATTACTAGTATGCAATTATAAGGCCTTATACATATTTAGTACCAGTGCAAAAGGATATTTTGCTATGTCTGAAATTGGTCTAATAAAATAGTACTGCCAGATCTGTGACTGAAATATACCGCTTTTGATTTTGCCACATGTTTAAAGTAGGCTGCCAACATGCTATTCTTCGAATTTTAAGTATGCTCATAAAAACATAAACGTCCAACAAGTGAGTAGATCCATTCATGTGACTAATACTACAGAGTAAATTAGGTATACCTGCTATGTTTCTGTAAATGCCTTTAGAATGATAATTAGATGTGTGTTCATGACTGATAGGTTAAGGTAGTTAGTTAGCCTTGTTTCTTTGCCCGAGGAAGCTGCTCTAAGCAGCGAAACGTTGTGATATGCGCTTCTGCGATATGTTATATATTTTTGCTTCTGTCTTTTGTACATACTGATAGCCTAGGGGCCTCTTCCTTTCATTTATAAATGTTAAAGGTAAGTACTGCCTTAGTGTAGTTTCCTTGTTAACTGTTACACAAAATTAATTGTGAAAATTTCTATCATTGCATACATACCGTATACCCATCTAAGACCAGCACTCCACATTTCAACATATACTTTTAAGAAATTTTTTTTTACTTTAGACTTCTAATTTAATTGCCTTTTGTTCAAAAACATAATTATAAAACATTTAAATGTTATGTGAATTCAATATGTATGTGACCGACGTCTTAAGAATTAAATTATGTCTCGAAAATATTGTAAGGTGGATGAGCACTTTAGTGAATAATTATATGTTAACATGGGTTACTTCCTATTGTGGTGTGCTAATAATAGAGTTAGCCTATCGTTAGTTTTAGTTAATTTTGCTTAAATTAGGATGATAAATGTGAATTTAACCATTTTGTTTTAAAACTGCATATGAATCTGTTCATTTAGTGCATTGCAGCTATTATTCTCCTTTTAGTACTGTGTGGTCGGAAGTGGCCTCTGTAAGAGTTTGTTGTGAAGTTTAGATTGTTGAAGATTATTCTTTTATTATAAGAATACTGTTATTTTAATGTCACACTAAATTCAAAGGAGCCATATCGAGTTTGGTATCAAACAAATCAGTATTTAATTTCCTGCAGATTATCTAAATAACTTATTTTTGTGTTTTGCACCTGTTAGAGTTTATTAGTGCTTATTTAAATTGCTGTGTCTGGGAGGAAGTGATGATCATTAGCCTAGCCGACAGGCTGGCGCCGGCAAAGGGAGGCTGGGCTGAAGGAAACCTCACCAAATATGGTCACATCTGTGCTGATTGGCCAGACGACGACTCTGGAATTTTTAGACTCTTGTGACGTCAACCAAATAGTACGCTGGTGGTAGGAACTGTTTCTTCATCCACAAGGAATTTAGTTAATTAGTAATGTCATAAGGCTAAATGTAGCATAATCACTGTTTTGGAAACCTATTGAATGAATTGACTGTATCTTAAATCAGTGTCTTATCAGCATATAAGTGTAAAGCAATGTAAAAATGACTAGCTGTGTGACGGTGGAGTAATCTGTAAGGGTGGCTTGGCGCTAGGAGAGTGTTTTGTCCTGGCTGAGGGTTGTTGGTAGCGACGCGCCGGGATAGCAAGGTGCGGTGCCCGAGGGCACGGAATTTTGGTTGCCCGGTGGTGTAAAGACGAGACTGGCAGCTAATTGGCAAGCTCGAAAGTGGTTGGTGTGCGGCCTAGAGAAGTGCGGTCACCGCAGCCTAGATTGGAATCGTCTAGTTTTGAAGAGCTTACTGGTTCTACCGCTGGTATTGAATACACTCGGTGAAGGTAATTTCTCACAGGACCTCAGCTCGGGCAAAACCTAACTTGTCAACACGCAGGGTGTAAGCCGAATGTACGAAGGTGCTGTATATCATAAGATCCTTTGTGATAAACAAACGGCAATAAACCGACCCATGGAATTGAAACAAAGTGACTTGTGCTTTCAACCACTCATAATTTACGTAGCGATTACAAGTAGCTAATAGCACTCTACTGGGCTATCCGGCAGCAAAAACAATACACAAAAAAAGAAGTAAGAGTGCATAAAGACACATTACAATATAAACAGTGCTCAGTGCCGTTTGACGCGTTAGAAGTAGTGATGCTGAAAGCTCGAGGCTGGCGGGCACACTGCTGCACGGCAGTCGGCATTTGAATGCTTTGCAGTGGCAGCAGTGTGTACTGCACTCTGTGGGCAGTTGTCCGTACTTCGAGTGTGCGCTGTTATACCTTGCTTTCTGGCATAGCAATAAATCACAATATTCAATCTTGTTTTCTGTGCCGCCACACACTGCGCCGCGAGTGCCTAGATGCTCAATCATTGGACTCTGCGAGTGAGGCAAAGGATCTAGGTGCATGCTGGTTTGGCGCTGCTTGGCATAGTCCGGTGCACCGCAAGCTCGGCATGACCCAGAGGCCCGGCAACCACTAACACACGACCGTTTTCTTGGTTTATGGTTATGCTGGCATTATGTATTTACAGCTTATGGGCTGCAGTCTGGTGGTGAAGAGTTTCATGCTTGCTTTGCAATGTTACAAATCTTTAAAGCAGTCTGTAATGTACAATAAACCCAACTTTGCCCTATTTGTTCAAATACCTTGATTTTGAGAAAAAATGTGCAGGTAATACAGTAGAGCCCTGATTTAACAAACTCGGGAATAACGAAAACAGCAATTTAACGAAAGGATTTTTAGGAACCTTCAAAAATAACAAAAAATGTATTAAATAATTAACTGACTTTGACAAAATCGAATATTAATTGTAAGTTAAGTCCTTTAAAAATACTAGCACCGACCGCAGTATATACTTATTTCTCAGTAGAAAAGCTTAAACGATCTGTCAAGAAACAAAAAAAAAAAATATTCGTTAAAATTTGTTGAAAAATTTGGCTGCGGGAGTGATTTTGAGATACGAACGCGCGGCCGAGCGAGCGACGCTATGTTACAAGCGCGTGCCTAGATCCTCATCCTGGCGGCTGGCGAGTGAACGAGCATCTAGGTACCCTGTCTCCACAGCGCGGCAGTGGACAGCACACGAACTAATTCACAGATAGTGCTTCACGTCTCCGTTAGAATGCGCTGCAGTGCTGCGTGCTCTATTGATTAATTCGATTACAGATAGAATGCAGAGGTGTGCAGCGTGATAATTTACAATTGCGTCCCGTGATAAAACAAGCGAGTTTATAAAAAAATACGTATTATTATTTATGCAGACTTTTTACAACGAATTTATTACAGTAATAGTAAATAATTTGTTTCTCCGATGCTAAAAAAAAATGCTCGAGTGCAAAGCATTTTTTGCGAGCAGACCAACACGAGTTTGTTTCACGAGCGCGTCTGCATACGAGCTACAATGGCTGCCGCACATATTTAATTATTATTTTACCGTTGTCTCACAAACTTTTAATTCAGATTTCAATATGAAATATTTTTTTACTATTTTTCATTAGAGTTTTCGTAATTTTGTTGGTGGAGCGGACCCGAGAGAGACGGAAATATTGAAGGCTCGGCGGTGTTAGTCATCACACGTGTTGATTGCCCGCACAAGGACGGCCTAACTCACCATGCGCACGCTCGCCAAGCGTTCCAGTGGAAGATTTTTCGCAATTTTTTTTTATTTTCACGGCTGTGGCTTACCTATTGATGTTAATTGCGGTTTGTTATTGTTTTGAGCGATTATGCTTTTTTACAATTACCTTAAATTCCGACGAAACATGCCAGAGGATTTAACTTTTTTTTGGGGGGAGTGGTAGGGTGAAGTCGGATTTAACGAAACATTGATTTAGAGTAAACATTTTTGGGTCCCATGGCATTTTGTTAAATTGAGGTTCTACTGTAGTTGGGTAAAAGTGGTACTTTGTGTGCCAGTGCAAATTATTTTGTATTGTATTACATTTGGGGTGTTATGTGGCAGAGTTGTAAACTGCGACTTCAGCCACCATCTGGATCTGACTTGCCAGCGTTCAACCCATTCCTCCCTCCGGCAGCTATCACACAAGTGATGCTCATCGCAAATCCTAATAAGGTATGGACAAAAATTTTAAACCTGCAGTATTGCATTTTATCAGTTGTAACATTTTCTCAGTCAGTGGTGTAATGCAGAAGGCATCCAAGCCACAAAGATAAAGAACTGACATAAAACGAGCTCCTAAATTACTATACACTGAAACGCCAGTAGCTCAGCACACAAAGTGAAACAGAGGTAAGGTATTTAAAAATGAGAATACATTGCCGTATTTAACAAAAACACAACCAATGTTGCCGTAACAATGTTTTATGTTCCACTTTATCAAATGTGGGATGGTCGATTTCTGCATAACACCATTCAATTGTATTCTTTAATTACATTAAAATGTTTCTTAACTGGTTCATTTCATATCAAGTGTCCAAATTTTAATTTTTCTTTATTGTTTGGCTAACAGTGAAACCTCTTTGTATTAAATGCAGCTTTATTGAATGTCCGCATACACATATGGAACAAATTCTGTGGTCCCATTTATTATTTTTCTGCATTTCAAGACCACCTCTATTGAATGACTGCATGTATTGAAATGTATTGTCAGTCCCCTGACAAACTATGGATAGAGGTTCCGTTGTATTGTAGAAAATTCTTATTTTGTGGCTTTCCCTACATATCTTAAGTGCTGTGGTCACCTTACTTACATACTGGTGTGCAGCAGTTTTGGTGTAACAAGCATTTGCCAAAACTGCCATGAATTTTTTTCAAGTATTCTGAATCAATATTTTGAAGTGAATTTATTTGTATTATTATAACAGAACATTTTGTTATTTTTATGGCTGAAAGTTGAATGTTCAGATATTAAAAAATTCTTATTTAAATCTGGGATTAAAAGGTGCATAGAAGACTTTAAGTCTTGGAGTTGAAATTTGTTATTTGTAGACCGCCCCCCCCCCCCCCCCATCCCATTTGTACCTATTTTTCGTATGCCAGAGTGAAGCGTGGTAAATGTTTCCTTTGAATTAGTTAAGGCTGTAGATCTACGTAGTGTGTAAAATGTTTAAAATTTATGTATAAGGTGTTTTATTACTGTAGGTGTTGAAAGTATTTGTCAACACGTTTGGTTTAATTTGTATTGTGATAAAAAGTATTTGTGATTACTATTTGTCACTTAGGCTTCAAAGTTTTTGTAGTTACAGGAAAATTGATAAATACCTTGAGTTCTGACTGACTGAGTTTATGCATAGGATCTGTTTGTTTGTCTGTACGTAATTTTGACATACTGTATTCGTGAATGTTTTGATGTAAAGAACAGGGGCTGTTTTACTGCAGTGTGCAGAATACTGAACATTACTCTTAATGTCAGCTGTTAGATGTGTTGACTGAGAAGGTGATAGATGAAACTTCATTGACTTTTTTTTTTTTTTTTTTTTTTTTTTTTTTTTTTTTTTTTTTTTTTTTTTTTTTTTTTTTTTTTTTTTTGTGATTGAGTGGATGCCAAGGTTTGTGGATATTGTATTAACTACAAGCACATATTTCTACTTGGGAGAACTGGGCTTTGCCATTTGATTTGTATTTATTTACATTAAATTAATTCACTTTGCACATAAAAAATAGTGTCTCTACAGTCTTAATCACCATTCCAAATGCTCAGAAATTCTCTATCAGATGTTGGTCACTTGGCTGTACGTATCCCATAATACTTATGTACATTAACTGTGTCTGATATACTTGCAGTGAAGATTGACAATTGTTGGATGTATTGTTTTATTAGGCCAGATTTACACATTGGCCCAAATGATTGGGCCAATCTTGGAAGGAAGAAATGCCAATGACAGAGGAACGGTCAGTCACTATTTACACACTGGTCAAATTCATTTTTAACCAGTCATATGGCCAATTTATATTCCATTATAATTGATAGTCAGATTTATTTGGAAATTGCTGCAATTACATTCATACTCTATGTATATCTGCAGAATAATGTCCACTGATCCATTTCAACACGTCACTTAACAATATTTTCCTCTCAAACTACAAAAAAAAATGTAAAATCGCAACACCAATGCATGTACCAATGTGTAAACACAGACCAAGTTGTGACGTGCACTGGCACGTAGAACTTACTAGGCCTCTTATCATACAGCAATTGCAAATTAATTTGTTTTTGTCTTAATTCATAATTTTTTTTCTCTGTTTATAACAAATTTAGTAGGCCAACTTAACCAGGGATAAGGATGTATACAGCGGGATCCAACATACTAATTGGGGATGCTAATAGAGAAATTAACATTAAACGTCTATTCAAAATTTAAAATTTAACTGTAAAGCAAGAGAAAAGTATTTAATTTTAGGTGCCAATTTTATTGGATTTAATATGGTGTTTTGACTTATTTTAAAGCTAATTTAATTGCAAGCAACTTTTCTCAGTAAACTTTTCTTATATTTTGCCTTGTTTGGATTTTTTAAATTTCAAGTAGCCTCTTAGCTTTATTTGGCAGGCTGGTCAAAGTTCTCTTGCTTGGAAGCACATACAGAGAAGTGCTGGCTTTTAAAATTTCAAATAAGCTCTGAGCTAGCCTGTGCTTGGATGGATTTATCTGGCAGGCAGGTCGAAGTTCACTCGCTTGGAGGCACGTACAGGGACGTGCTGGAATGCGGGGGCTCTGCAGGGCGTTTCTCGATCGACGTGGGTGGTAGTGCCGTCTGCAACAACACTAAAAAGGTGGTGATCCGCGACAGATTGATGATGCTGCACATCCCCAGTTAATAAACTTATGAATATTTAGCTGGTATTATGGAATAAAATGCTTTGTAAATTTATCAGTATCTATGTTACATACAATTTTTAGGTTATAAACGTCAATTAACCAGCTTTTTAGGCAAGTTGGATCCTGATGTATCCCTCCGCCGCTCGGCCGAGCAAGTCCAGGTGTCCGCCCAGGAAAGTTAGTTGTGATCCATCGGAGCTAGGGAACGGTCGCTGGGAGATGGCCGGCTGAGTGTTTTGATTAGTTGGGGCGTCATGGCGGCAGGAAGAGGACGTGTTAGACGTGGTAGAGGGGCTGTGAAGCCTAGAGGATGGATTCGTTAGAAGAGATCAGTCTTTGTGTTTTGTCTCTCCTTTTTTGGCATACTGCCTTTTCATTTTATAGTAATGTAACCAGAAGTAGGTATTGATAACTGCGTAGTCAGAGCTAAGGTAGATAAAGTGCCGGACCAAGTACTATTACGGAGGGAAGTGGTAAGTAGTAATCCGTAGATAGAAAAGTCACCTCAACTAACTCTGGGCGAGCACTCGCTTTGTGAATTACCTTTGTCCGTTAAATTGTGTCAAAAGAAAGGTTAAAATAAAAGAGAGAAAATGCCGATGATATGATCCCCCCCCCCCGGCCCCATTTCTGACTAACCTCACTTCTATCCTGGCTTCAGTATTATAGGCACCGCCTCTGTATCAACTCGCTTGTTTTTGCTATTTTTCTGCCTGCTAACTACTACTTGCAATAGCAACGGAGGAGAGTTACGTTCCCGAATCAACAACAACACGCAGCAGCTGTAGACGACCCTTTAACTACGACTACTACCAATAGAGGGTGATAGGTGGTCGCAGAAAAGCAGCACCATCACAAAGTTAACGCCAGTGCAAATGCCTATCCTTTGATGGTTGGACCAAAAATCAACAATGAATGGCAAAGCAACCAACACATGGCCAACATTCCAAGATCGACCAAGCACTATTTAGACGCTGGTCGATTCCTTCCAAGGTCGGGTGTTGGGCTAATGTGTAAAGCCGGCGTTAAAGTTAGTTTATATGTAAGTAAAATAGGAAAACAGAAATATTTTTCTCTGCTTCTTTCAAAAATTTCGGTAGAGGTGTGTTACCCAGAATGTAGCTTCTTTTCTTTAATGGCCTTGGTTACCTATATGCATTTTTTATTTTTTATACAGTTTATTTTTCCATCATCCACTTCAAACTGAATTGGCAATTAAAATGTTAGAAGTATCTTATAAATGAAATTAGTTGATAGGGTTGCCAACCTTTCCAGATTGTCCTAATATAAGGGACTTTTCCGGCAACTTGACACACATTTTACCTCTAGTAAAATGATCAATATGAACTATTTTTGACAACAAATCCATTTTAATACCACTTGAAATGTGGAAAATTCAGTATCACACGTAATTTATCATTTCTTAACTTATCATCAAGTACTAGTAGCTTTTCATCATGGGGACACTTGTTTCTTCATTTTGGTTTCTAAAAATTCTAAAACACAGGAAATGTTGTTAATCTAATGTCTGTTTGGAATAATTCTTTTATCCTTAGGATGTGGGAAACCCCTTACAAATTGGGGCTGTTGGCAACCCTAGTATAGGTAAGTGTGAGTCCGAGATTTTGGTCAGAGCTTAATATTGAGGTCTTCAGTGTTGGTGAAGGGTGACATGAGGTGATTATGGAGCAGTGCCGGAATTAATGGGCGTGGGAAACTGAAGATCCCAGAGAAAACCAGCTGGCCAACGACTTCGTCCGGCACCATTCCCACATGCGAAAACCCGGGGACCAACCCCGCCGGGAAATCAAACCCGGATCGCCTTGGTGGGAGGCGAATGATCTGACCATTCTGCCACAGCGGCCTTTCCCTAGTACAGTGAATTCTCTATCCACCGTTTCTCATGGGACTGACAAAAAATTTCAATACATGAGGGATTTCATTGGATGTGGTCTTAAAATGCTGTAAAACTAATTAATCCGCCCCAGAATGTGTTCCATGGAGGCAGGTATTTCAATCCATTAGGTTTCAATACATAGAGAATCCAGTGTATAGGTGTTGCGCAGTAAGTTCAACCTTTTATGAATGCACATTTTGACAAATGGTGTTGAAAATGGTACCTTTAGTACTTTGCAATTACAGTGGAACTTCATTATATTGCATTATTTACAGTTCTATAAGTTTGAACTTACCAGGCGACACCTATAGTCGACACTAAGCTCAGGAGTGACTGAGCTGTTTTGTTGTGCATGTTACATGGTAGGACCCAGTATCCTTGAAGTTCATCCTGAGTTACACCATGGAGGATGAGATGGTGACTGAAATGGGGGAAGTCGAGAGGCTGCCAATTGACACGTGAGGTTGTCTTTCCTCTGCCTCATGCATCTGCTTCAGCTTGTCTCCGCCGCGAGTTGTTCCCCCGAGCCACAATGAACTCCTCCTACCATCTTGTGTCTCAGTAGGGAAGCACAAACTTTTGTTTTCTTTCTGAGGATTGCTGAACATTGATGTTGTGTCGTACCCCGTCTCTCTCGAGAGTTAATTTGACAAAGCAGTTTTCTCAAAACATTAGATGGCCTTTATTTATGCTTTGAGATGTAATATAATCTGAAATGAATATTTTACAATAATAATAATTTGGATAATTTCTTTTTTTTTTTTCTCATGTCACCATTCTATTCGTTTAAATTATCATTCTTCCAAGATCATTAATAGTGACTGTGGAAAGGTAAAAAAAGTAAATATTTTGGTCTGCAACAGTACACATTGGCAAATATTTATGGTCTACAGAAAATTTTACTGTTGGACTGCAGAATATTCGCTGTCATAGACTTGTACGTAATTCATTTCATGTTTTGAGAAATCTAGTCAATCAGCTAAACAAATCAATGAGGAAAACAGCATCACCTTAACGGTTAAGTAAATTAATTTGATTAATAGTGTTGTCGGAGAGCTACATGCATTCTTACTGAATACTTGTTCATGTACTGTACTTGGTTTTTTAAAATTTAGAAATTTTTATTTTAAATACCTTTTAGTCTAAAATATTCTTTAAGATTGTTGTGCATTACATAAAAAAGAATTAGGTTTCTGTAATTTGTGCAGTCTTTCTTGGTATGGACTGAAAGAAAATGTTTTGTTTGTATGCAGGAGTGGAGTTTTTAAGTACCACATGCTGTAATTTGTTCAAAACCAGTCTTGTTTTGTGCCATGGAACACTTGCAATCTTAGCAAGTATTGTACAGTCGTACAGTAAACTGTGCGGATAAGTTTGCTTCAGCAGAACAGTTCATAAGAATTTACTCTAAAATTAAGGTATTACAGTAATCCACAAAGTGATGTTTTCAAGTTTTTATAAAATTTTATAGCCAATTTTTAATTTTATTAATAAATTTTTTTTTTTCCTGGAGTACGATTATGACTTGGCACAGTAAAATAAACAAAATACAAGATTACATATTGATAATTAAGACCTCATTATGTTAATTACAGTAGCGCCCGGATTTTAAGGTGCCCAAGAATGAAATCTCAAAATTGACGCCCACTTAAATAGAGTCCCAGCTAATGTCAAATTTCTTAACGGTTCCTGAAACGACTGCTCAGAATCGCTGCTACTGAAAATCCAGTACTCTTAAAGTCTGAGTTCTACTGTAAGTAATAAACTGTCTATTTTTTTCATACAATAATTCGAAATGTCTCGTAAATAACGTAGGTATAATTTGACTCGCATAAAACATAATTTTCCGTAGTGAGTTCATTTATGATACTAACATTTTTTAGATTTTCGTACTTTTAAAACTGTGTACGAAATATAAACTCTGGTTTAAAAAAAATTTTATTCATGTGTTGAGGTGAAAAATTATTTGGTGACTGATCAGTCGTGGCACTGTGCAGAATTTTTACAGTGTTTTTATATTTTCTGAGTCAAAGTCTGCAGACATAAAATTCATCAAATCATAAATATTGTTTGTAAATTCCTGTATAAAAAGGTTGCAAAAATAGTAAAATTTCTGTGTCGTAAAACACCTCATATTTGCTTCAGATCTCCCTTCTTGGTCATTCTAGCTTACAGAGATTGATAACGGACATTACTGTACTATAAGCTAACATGTTTACTTCACCAAATTACACATTTTTTTTTTCCAGTTGTTAACTAAATAGATTAGTCAACGAAATTGAGGAAAAAGTAACAATAAGCAATCCTAAACATTTTTTTCTTTCAAACTTAAAACAATTCTAGACTTCTTGACCAAGAATAAATTGTGGACTGTTTTGCATTATAATGCTTGTGATTAACGTTGAAATGGCGCACCACTAAAATAGTCTTGGATTCTGTCTTGGCACAAATCTGTAGGCAGGCCAAATATGTCTTTATCTTTAATATGTTGTTAATACGTTCTGTAGTCATTGTCCCAATAACTATAATATACATTTGTGTTGATTTATGTGTAAACCGTAATGTTTTATGATAGCTTTGTCACCCCTTGTTACTATGAAAGGTTTGTGAGTGAGTGAGGGAGTTGAGTGGTAGGGAGGGAGGCAGGGTGGATTCATAAACTCAATAGTGTTAAAGGTCACACACAGGAAAACGAGTACCTGCATTATGTTAAACTACAAAACTTACACACATTCTGGACAGTGACAGAATGTATCTTTCAAAACAGCACACTTGCTGTAAATACCGTTTGTAATTCCTCTGTCATCTTTAAAATAGCGTTTCCAACTTATGCACGTTAAAAAGTAATATGTAGCTTTATACAAGCTAAATAATATACTCTACGCTTATGTTGGCATTTGCTCCAGAGTTTCTTCTAATTAAGTAATGTAGTCACCACAGGAAATCTTGTACAAAAATATAAAAAGCAACAGTTTAGTGATGGTGCACTTAATGCATGTGCTGCTGTCACCCTTATATCTTCCGGACTTCAGGTGCAGGCATAACTGCCAGGTGGATGACTGCTTTAAAATTCAATGTCAACAACTCTATTTTTGTTTGAATATATTAACCTTTGCTTATAAAAGAAATACTGTATTTACCTATGAACCACTCGCCCCCATGTAAGACCCGCACCCTATGTTTTCATGAAAAAAAAATTTTAGCCGCCATACATTTCCAATTTAATTCCTTTTTTTTTTTTTTTTTCAAAAACTTAATTGAATTACCCCCCAAAAGTATAAATGGTGATGGCTGGCGCTTCTGCTGAATGGCATGCGAGTACTCTGCAGTGGTAGCATGTACTGCACTCTGTCAGCAGTTGACGGTACTTAGAAAGCACGCTGCCCTGCAAGTGCCTAGTTGCTCGTTCATCAGACCGGGCTAGTGAGACAAAGGATCTAAGTGCACTCTGGCTAGGTGCCGCTTAGCATGGTCCGGCGTGCCGCTAGCTCTGCACGTTCCAGAGGGACGATTGCCACCGAAGTACATACGTACTGCTATTTCTTGGCTGACAATAATGCTGTCGTTGCATGTTTACTGCTTACAAGCTACAGTCTGATGTTGAATTGTTTCACACTTAATTTTCAGTTATAAATCCTTTCAGCAGTTTGTAATGTATGATAAACCCAAATTTTCCAGGCTTTATTTATCCAAAAACCTTTATTTCCGTGTATGACCCGCACCCAAAGTTTGTAATTTAGTTTCTGAGGAAAAATTGTGTGTGTTGTACGTGGGTAAATACTGTAATTGGCTTTAATTTTAGTTTCCTGTATTCCTTTGTTTCTTGAAAAAAATATTTTTTTGTGTGCATGTGTGTGTACATTGCACACAAGCGAGTGAATTGAGCCTACGGCTAAAATTATAGAATTATTTTTACTGCATTTTACGTTCATTTTTTGTGTTCTGCTTGTATATTCAGCCGTCTATAATGAGGAGACATAAAGCACACTTACCTTACCTTGTACCCGAAGGATAATTTATATGCTGTAGAACTGTCACAATTTGTTATATGTACCACATATTTGGAATAACTTTGAAAGAGTGTACGTATTGCCGATAGCAACTGTTTAAAATGTCCTCCATTCTGCATAAGGCACGTCACATGGATTTGTGTTACTAGTTGCTCGTTGCAGGCTTCTAGGACCAGTACCATACATAATCAAATAAGGTTGAGACAGAAATGTACAGGTGCTTAAAATTGTATGTATGTAAATAAAAATAGATGAACGACACATTTATTTTAATGCAGCTGTACAGACACTGTGTTGCTAGCAGGACGAGCTTCTTTGGGCAGCGAATGGTGGCAGCCTTCTGTTTTAAACTCTAGACTCAAGAATTTCAGTTGTTTGATGGTTTCAAATGCATTGTGGTACTAAATTATTACGATTCATGTTGAAGGGTTTATCCTAATGCGTATTTTGCCATTGTAAAGGAACATCATGTAGTGCATTTAAAATGAAATACTGGACTGAATTCAAACTGGAGCCAATGTGGGGCGAACCTTTATTGATTATTGACTTAATGCCAATGTGTTTGTTGTACTGTATGTATTTTATAATCCCATAAAATTATGTTTGACGCTGAAGTATCTTGGAAGCAAAGACTGTCAAACGGTATCAAGACAGGTGCACTGCCTAGTCATTAGGGTCGATTCCTGCTCAATCACCACTTTATTCATTGCCTCTACAAGCAAGGCTGTCAACTGCTGTGCAATCTTCCTATCTGTGATGGGCAATCCTATTTCATTGGTCAGTATGATGCCTGCCTAATAAAGACAATTTTGAAGCTTTATATAGACATTTTTTACGGCTAAAATTTTAACTAATTACATTCATCTTAACCATTTTCACTTTCCGAGAATACGTGTATAAAGTTGAAATTATGGGTTTAGTAATGATAAAATTCTTTTGAATCAACCATGTTATTCTGACATGGCACAGTGACGTAGCTATGCAGGACTCTCAAGCTCAACTTAAACTGGGCTTTAAATATATGTTCCAAAAAAACCCTATTTTTATAATGTGACTATCTTACAGTGAATACAGGCTTTTTGTTGATGAGCAGCTCATTGTTACTTGCATTTGTTGTCCTACAGTTTTTTAATAGTACATATTTTTACTTTGTAGAGGGCCATCTAATACTGTGGGTAATACAGTAATTTTATTATGGCATAATTGTGTTTGTATGATATTTCAAGCAGTGTGTTATAGGCCTGTAATGAATCTCTCATTTCCTATAATACTGCTCTGAATTGTTGGGTATTTTGACAGGGTACTTTGTACGGTGATTGCAGAATCACTGCGGAATGTGTATATTTTTGTGTGTATGTTTGTGTGTGTATGTTTGTGTGCTGTGATGTGTAAGGAATTGTGAGACGTTCCATGATCTTGCTCAAATAATGTGTGTGTCTTTGTGCACTTCAATGTTTCTCTGGTTTCAAATGGCTGTATTTGTGTATCCTAAGTTTTGAATTTTACAGGTACGTACCGTAGTTTTCTTTTGATTTGCATCAAGCTTTAAAAGTGATTCTTTAAAATCACTTATTCTGAAGTAAGTATTGTACAGCACTTTATATGTGTAGCAGATGTTAGATGCAAAGATTAAATAATTTAAAAACAGAATTTTCCACAGATTTATGGCATTTGCATGTAATAGCATGGCACATTAAGCTGCTTTCAATGTTTGGAACAAGCTCAATGACCTGTAATTTGTGCTTAATAACATAAGTTTTTAAAATTGTTACCCCTTTTATTAGTTTTAATAATGACAGCTGTAATCTTAGTTACCATTTATCATAATTTCTGCTTCTGGAGTAAAGGAGAGTTTATATTAAGGAGTGTCCCTCTACGTAAATGAAACTTGATAAATTAACAGGACGTACACTTTGAGTAACAGCTGGGCAAATTCTTGTCTGAGAAGGCATACTGAGGGGTGGAAACCAAAAAGTGTGTTGACTGAAGGGGGAAAATCTGTGTGTAGGAGAGAAATAGAGCCAGGAAATACAAAAACACCCTTTGCTTTTAGTAGGTTTTCTTTACATAAAAGTATGTTACTAAGGTGTTTTAGTACAGATATACGTATATGTATTTACAAAGTACACATCTAGGTTACTATAGTGAAAGTATTTGTTTTATTAATAAATGGCACTACATTACAATATTTCACTGAATTCTCAATTTTTTATAATTACGTACATTTATTTTCCAGTACTGTATCAAAACTTTGGCTCTAGTAACAGAGCTATGGCTTTTGTCTTTTCTTTTTGTTTCAAAAAAGTTTAACTGTCGTATGTATTTTAATCTTTAAGAGATTAGATCATCCTGAAATATTGCTATTTTATTACTTTGGAACACTCCTTAAATACACTCAATTGAAATGTGCAAATTATAAGCTGCAAGGAAATAATGTCATAAAATAATGTCGACTTAGCTTCTCAACCAGATCTTATAGTAGTGAGCTGATTCTAGCGTAAACCTTATGTACGTAGTTGCAATGCTTTCTTAAGATTGCTGCAGCTATTTGAAAATTGTTCCAGTTATTTGTAAATTGTTTTGTTTAATTATGGCCCAGCTTTGTATTCATATCAAAGATTTTTGTGTGTGGTGGTTGAAATGCCGTTTTCTTTAGTGATGAGGGGAACAGTATAATTTTTCTTGGTTTTAATATGTAACTGTATATAAACTTATCTGTGATTTATAAATCTTGTGTACATATTGTAATTACCGAACTGTAAACAGATTTCAGGTTCATACCATTTCTTGTAACTTATTGATATCCATAATAATTATCTTGGTTATTGGTTATATATGCTCACTGTGTGTTTGTGCATATTAGATTTATGAAATGTAGTAACGATTAATTTTTAGTATTTATATCAAATAATGTATGTATTTATTTCAGCATATACATCTTGTTGCAAATCCCTGCTCTGTACTGGGCAGTTTTTTGTAAACATATACAGATTAATGTACATATTGTTTACTTTGTATCTTTTTTTATTAGATAAAGTGTCATAACTTGCTTTAAAAAGATGTGTTACGTAGTTAGGGGCAGGCCAAAATAATGCTGTCTTGTAGGGGTGTGCGAATGTTCGAAATTTAGAAAATTTTTGAATAGCAAATGTTTATTATTAATGTGTTTGAAAAACAAATACTAAATTCACAAATTTTTTAAAAGTATTTGAGTAATTTTGAATAGGGAATTTTAAACAAATTGCTACATACATTTTTCTCGATAACATAGTTATTAGTACAACCCCAATTTATGAAACTGTCATGGTTCCTGAAAATCTTGTTGCTAAGTAGATGTTTTGTTGAACCCAAGTTCGTTAAATGGGGAATCCCAGATTATGGTTTCCGAAAATCTTATCGCTTAACTCTTTTTCTGTGGAATAAAATATTTTTAATTGTGCCAAAATAGTGTAAAAAAAAGTTTTTTTTTTTTTTTTTTTTTTTTTTATGTCGCAGCGAAGGAGTTACTGTAATCATTGTTCCGTTAAATCTGAGTTCATGGAATCTGGTTTCTACTGTATATCTGCTTACAAAGTCGTAACTGAAATTTATTCCTACACGTAAAAAGTGTCTCCATAATTACAGTATTTATGTACCACCTGCCCCCATGTAAGACCTGCACCCCTCATTTTCAAAATATGTACTCTAAATAATTAGTTTTTTTTTTTTTTTTTTCATTTCACTATACAGTTCCAATTTAATTGCCTTTTGTTCAAAAACGTAATTAAAAACCATTAAATATGTAGACGACAAAAGAATTAATGATGCCCAAAAGTATATATAGTGCTCAGCACCGCTTGACATGTTAGAAAATATACAGTACGTACAATAGCTGGCACGCACACTGCACGGCACGCAAATGCTGCCCGGCTGCAACGTATACTGATCTCTGTTCAGCAATTATTGGCGCTGTACTGTGGCTCATTCTAGCGCAGCAAAGAAGCACTATCTCTGTTTGTTCTACGCGCCAGCACATGCTGCGCAGCGAGTGCCGAGATGGTCGCTCATCGGACCTGGTGAGTGAGAACAAAGGATCTAGGTCACTGCAGCTTGGTGCCACACGGCCCAGGCCCGACGTGCTGCAAACTCTGCACATCCCAGCGGGCCTGCAGCCGCGCACAAGCTGTACGCACGACTGTTGCCGCTGTAATGTCGGTGTTGTGTATTTGCTGCTTACGTGTTACAATTTGGCATTTACTGATTGGATACTTATTCTATTGTAATAATTCGTTCCAGCAGTTGGTTGTGTATAATAAACCCAACTCTTCCAAGCCTTACCTTATCTATCCAATAACCTTAATGTACTTGTATGACCTGCAACCGACTTTTCAGTTACTGTATGTTTTTGAGGAAAAATGTGTGGGTGATACATGGGTAGGTACGGATTTTTCTTCAACGGAATTGCTAATCGCTGCAACAGAAACAGTGTTTGTAGGGTGGGAAGGTACTTGAAAACTCAATTCTTTTCTCGAACAACACACTTTTATTAATTGTGTGCAAGATGACTTCTTAAATTAATTTTTGCAGATTACTAGACATTTCTGTTTGGTTTATTATTTTTCATTGCTCGTTTGCTCTTCACATAATTACGTTGAGATCTTCAACCTATTTCAGTCTGTGACATCGAGTTCCCGTTTTGATAAACAAAAATTTAATTTACGGCACGAATGCATGTGATTCCGTTGTATGACAAGAACAGCTGACTTATTTTATAAAATTGCTGATCTTGCACATCAAATGCAGTACTAGTTTGTGTGTGACATAACATTAAATGTAAACGTTTTTGAATGTGTGTTTATGTATAGAGTAAAAAAAATTAGGTCTCGTTTTACAAATACGCTACACAAAGTTGGCGGTACTACGACACAATATGTGTTTAGCGAGAATATACAAATTACTGTACTATTTGAGGTTAGGTTCACATTGTTCTGTTTTTCAAGTGTTTTTTTAATACAAAGTACCGTAAACAGGTCTTGAATCTGATGTTACAGTGCAATTGTAAAATAATTTTTTTATGTGTAGGTTACTAATTTTCTTATATTATCGTAAGATTAAAAATGATTTTAAACTCAATTTTTTCTTTAAAGGTATCTGTAAATAACTTAATATTTATTAGTGGTGAATTTTACACAACTAAGGGTGCAAATTGTTTTTACATGTGTTAACAAAGATCTTTTCATTCCTGTGTTGTACCTTAAGTGCAGTGTTTTTTTGCTGCACTACTACATGTGATGTAGAAGTACGGTATACTAGATCAGCTGTGCCACATGTAGTAAGCACTTGAAACGCTTGCTTACAAAACAAATTTGTAGAAGAAAAATCATCATGTTAAGTACTGGTACAAAGCAAAAGACATGTTCGTTTTAATACTTTTCAAGGTTGCCAGGTAAAACAGCTCAATATTGATGCTTTTATAATAAAGAAAAGAAAAATTTTATTTCTGTTTGTAAATTCAAGATAATGTTCTTTGTAATAATAATAATATTTTTGAAAACTATTTGAAACCCTCGCTAAAATCACTACTCGCACACCCCTACTGTTTTGTGAACTATGAAATTACATCACAAACATGTTATGGTTTGAGAGATCAGTTACCCAGATTTGTAAGGTACATATCAGTTTTGTTATTTGTATTTGACCCTTTTTTAAATTAGGTTTTCCATTTAATAAAACAGTTCTATTAGCTCCTTGCACCTTGCCTTGTGTTAGTCACAGCAGACATTTATTTTTTCAGGTTTAGTGCAATGTTTGCTACTTTATGTTGGGTCTAATTAAATAACACCAGTGTCCAGTGATTTGAGTATGTCCTCGTGCAGAAAATAAATTGAAAACTTAGGACTGTACTTTTGTACTATAATGTGGACTGTAAAATTTCTTATAGGTGGCAGTTGTTTTTTTTATTTATATTTTTCAAGTTGTACAATTTCTATAAACATCCAAAATGACTTGTGCAGCCTTCTACAAAAGGCAAGTAGGTATTTTTAGACTTACTCAAATTATTTATTTTGTTGTACTAAATTGCTTGCTTCTTGTAGACGTACCGGTGGGCAGACAGATCAACTGAAGTGTTAATGTTCTGTGCTAGAACTGCCCTTATGTCCGTAAAACTGACCTGTACTTTGTTCCATTTACTGTGATATATTCTCTGTTGAACCGTTTTTTCATTGTAACTCTTCCGTGAATGGGCAGGGCTCAGTGTGTACCACTGTATGCTTTTGGCTGGTTTCAGGAGTAGCAGGTGGTTGTACTTGGTAGTGAATATAACAGTTTAAGCGTAGGATCTTGATTGTGGGTCTGTTTGCTGTCTGACCTGCTCATTCTTGTATCAAGTCATTGACAGTCATGTTAACTTACTGGAGCAGCACATGCTGTATTACACTAACAGAACTTTGATTCTTGCTACAGTATCAAAGTGATGAGAGCCGTATCACCCTTAAAAAAATAGTTCAAAACTCGAGAGCTGGAAACTAGCTTATCAATATATAATCATAACCTGGTAACTCTCAGGTCTCCAGATCAAAGAATCAAGAAATAACACCATAGTGCCGTGCACACTACCTATCTTGGTGGGTGGCGAGCAAGGAATTTTGATGAGAGGGCAGGCATATAGTAGTTTCATATTTAATTGCCTAATGTGATTTGGGTCAGTGCAGGGTATGTAGGCATGTGTTCTTGCTCTACCCTGCTGCTTAAATTCCTGGAACGTCCCTCCTACTTTTATCACGTGCCACCTGCAACCTAAGGTGGTACGTACTGTATGTTTTGAACACCCACCCACACAGTAATCTTTGTGCCATACCGTTGTCCTTCCCTAGCCACTAGGTTTACCAACCACTCTTCTGCAACCCCGATGAAGATGAGGTATGCCACCAAAATGTCGTAACTTAGCAGTCACGCTGAAAATATGTACCTTTTTGGGTGTGCCATTGTATGACTTAGACCACTTTCCACATAAAAATTGGTTATCTTCCCAGTCCTGAAATGCAAGGAAATGAAGTGGGAAGTGGGTGCAGATTTGCTGGGTTAGGAGATTAAAAAATGTGGTAATGCTTTGTCTAGTGAGTGAGTGAGAGATTTTGTTCAGTGGTTAATACGTATATAGATCTCTAGCGTTGGTGAGAGATGACATGATATTAATTATGAAGAGGCGTCAGAATGAAATGTGGGGAAGTGGGAAATGCCAGAGAAAACCAGCCGACCAACAGCATCATCCGGCATGATTCCCACATGTGAAAATCCGGGCTTGACCGTGTCGGGAATAGAACCTGAATCGCCTTGGTGGGAGGGCAAATGATCTGACTATTCTGCCGCCACGGCCCCTTTGCCTAGTCAGATTTTTGGTGGAAAGAGAGGAAGAAGAATGAGGTGAGGCAGGTTGATGTATCTCCTTCTTATTTCTTGGTTAATATCTGTGAATCAACCAATAATTGCATTGTAATGAATAAGAAAAAGTGTATTAGTTAATATATGCAGTATACATATATTTATCCAGCATACCTGTTGACCAAAGACTTGAGCCAAAGTCTTGTTAACCTCACCGCCCTTCAAGATAATTATAACACATTTCTTTGCCAATAAATGTTAGCTGACAATCGTCCTGTGTACTACTATATGTACCACAATGAAGTATTCTACATAATCCACCCAAATGTCCTGGCCAGATGCCACTGCTGCTTAGAACGGACACACTATTGGTTGAACTATGGGAGTATGTTAGCTCAGAAGGAGGGAAGGTGAATCATCTCTCTTCGTAAACCAGTGGCTAGTGTAGCCTGTACTTAAAAGTTCCTGATATAAAACCCTTTAGCTCACATTATTTTAAATACACTAGCCACATGCTTTGATTATGCAAGTGAGAAGTGTCCGTTCCTGATCCCACCCTTGTGGCAGTAGTATTTGACCTACATATACATAATTTTTTTTAAATTCTCTAGGAAGCTTAAGATAGCAGAAGCAGAACAAGAAGCAGAAATACTGAATTAAAGTAGAAAAATGGTAATTTTTTACGGAAATAATTTTAGGTTTATAACTTTTGTTACAGTGCCAAATTTATAAATTGACGTTTTGGATACAGGTTCACATTACCATATTTTGTGGAAGGGGGAAAGAGGGCACAAGTTTCAAGCATTGATGGTGCTGATTGCATTTGTTTTGAAAAACAACCAGTAGAGTACATGAATATGGGATATAGTAAATATTGCTGGGCAGTGGTTTGTTCTTAAATGTAAATTCAGCAGCTTTACTTTCAAACACTTTTCATCACCTCTTGCTTTGAATAATGAAAGCTGTAATGAAAGAAGGCTAACAAAAAGAAACTCTAGTAGTATAGATATTTAAAAACTGTGTGATGGGTCGTTGCAAATATACGAGAGGTACAACCCTGAATTCAGTCCTATTTTACGATGGGTTGTTGATTAGCATTTCAGAAATATTGTAAAATGTGCCTTTTCCACATTTTCTTAAACATCACGCAGCATCAAGTTCTTGAGGTATCCTGTTACACGTGTTACTGATGTGAACATGTTCCACGTAGGTAATTTTTTATTAACTTGTATAAGAAATTTTCAAAATTTGTTGGTTTTAAGCTGGCGTAAGTACTTTTTTAAGTGTTATTTCATAAGTTGTGAAAATCCAGCTACAATTCTGAATTTGATAGATAAAGTAAAATGGAAAAGATTGGCGAACCCAGTAGTTTTGGAAAAATTATTGTACGAATATAATGGGTAGCTTTGGCAGTAATTAAACATTCCTGTGTACATGTCCATAAACCTTTTCTGCCTAAGGTTTTTAAGCTTCTTGTCATGATACTTTGTAACTTCCTGGCATAGCCTATGAACGAGGTATGGAATCTGCAGCATTGCTGTTTTGGTGTGCGACATTCTATCATTGCCTACTGCTCTGTGTATATGTAAATTGTTACTTTATCTTCTTGGTTGTCATTCATCGCTCCTTCCTGGGTATTAGCCATGTAGTGATTAATTTGTTGGCATATATCAGTCTACAAAATATTTGAGTAATTTAATGCTTTAATTGTTTTGGACCTGCCAAGATGAAACTAACTAAAATTAAAATTTTGTAACTGATTCTAAAAAATTTACCATGGCTATATCTCTTTGGACAATGCAGTATAAGAAACTTATCAATTCAGTTTAGCCCAATTTGCAAGTAAAATACAACTTTTCATTATCATTATTTATTTTAATTAAGTTTTAATTTGCTGTGCTGAACACTTCTCAAGATACCTTATGTAAGAACATGATAAAAATGTTTAGTGTAAAATAGCATGTACATTTATTGCATTTCTCACATCTAGTCAAGACATCAGGACATTTTGGTGCATTTTTATGCTGTTGCAACTTTGGAATTTGTAATGTACTTACATCAGCATGTCCTTAATTTTATTTTTGTTTTTGAGCACAACAGTCATAATGGTATTGCATTAGGTATTATGCTTCAGAGAGTAAGACATAACACTGTAATTATATCATACTATTGAGTAAATTCACATAGACTATTTTTCAATGTTTTAATTTCTGCTATGATTAGTCACTGGTCTTCCTTAGTACAGTAGTAATTTTATCATGCATAGTTATTATGATTTTGTATCCATTTATTTAAAGGAATACATATCAAATCAATACTATACTTGCACAGTAGAAATTTACAGTTCTGTAATGATGTACTTGGATTTTTTTTTTTTTTTTATTTATTTAGTGTATTTGATTCAAGCAACAATTTGGCCCCATTGTAAGTGTGTAATACAATTGTTCCAAAACTGTGTTATTTTTAAGTATTTTTTTCAGCATATCACATAATGTACTTTATGAAATGTTAAAATTTTGTTTGTGCATTTTGTTGTTTATTAGGTTCTAAGTTTGAATAAAAACTTAAGAAATGTTCAATTATTTATTATCTCAGTGAAAATTCGGTACCATAAATCTTAAATTAAGTTCAGTTAACTATACTACCTAATAAATACTAAATACGTACTGTGTACATTTTTGGAAGCTTTGTGAGAACTGTATAAATTGCCAGAGAAGAAGAAAAACTACTGAGCTTCGGAAGGATTAACACTGAACGTACTGCTGCTCTGTATGCTGCATAAAATTAAGTTAATCATATTTGGTTGACATAATAATGTTCTTAAGCTTTCAATTTGCTAAAATAGTATTGTACATTTCTGAGTAACCTTGCTATTGTGAGCCCATTTAACACTGCCTATTTTTAAGGAACAGTGAAGTGTTTATAAATAAATTGAAGCAGTTCATTTGTTATCATAAATAGTTTGTTCCTTGGTTTTCGTCTCTTATTTGCCGCTGTACATTGAGTTTCTGTTGGCGAATGCTGTTATGCAAGTCTGCCAACATAAAAATCTACATCAATCAATCTTCCGTATAGGTTCTTTCTTTAATTTTGTGACTTTCTGTTAATACTTACAGGTTTTTCTCAATTTTGTTTCAGGTTGCGCTCCTTGGTGATATGCTATTTTGTAACAGGCAAAGTGTTAATTCTTTCATTCTTCACTTTAGGGGTGTGATTGTGATAAACATGCAGTAGTAAATTAATGTTATTATTATATCATATTTACCTTCAGAAGTGCAGTTATACATCATCATAGTAGGTAATACATATGATTCTGCAATACTTTAATGCTAGCTGTATATCTTCTTTATAGGTTGTTCACGGTAAATTAAGCACATTTTGGAAAATACTGTACAGTCAAGAATAATAACAATAATATGTGTTTTATTGCATCATCAGATGTTCTAAATTAAATAAATACTTATTGTGATTAGGCCCGTAGGCGTAGCGTGACTCTAAATTTTGGGGGGACACAAAACCTTGAGTATTTGTAGTAAAACCACAAATTAAAATTATAAATTTAAAAGAACGTGCTGAAATTGTGTAACTACGGTACTAATTTAATAGAAATATTGGCTAGAAATTTATTTAACCATTTTTTGAAAAATATTATAAGCAGTAATTATTTTACAGGCATTAACATAATGCATAATACTGGGTACAAAATTAATTAATTAAAAAAAAATTTTTATAGATCTTGATATTAATAATACATAAAAATATGTCTGAAAATAATATGCATTTGAGCATTATTTAAGTGCATGATTGTTTAAAGGTAAAAGTGAATTAATTAAAGATATTTAAATACATACAATTTATAATCAACAGGATAAAATTGAATTGAAGATAAAACACATTAAATACTATTCGTTGTGAATAAGCATTCAAAGTGACTGAAAAACAATGAAGTTAAGAGGTGCCATTATTTCAGTAATGCATCATTCACCTTCCAGCTGATTCCGAAAACTTCTCAGCAAGTCTGTCATGTCCTTCAGTTTGCATTAATTTTGATGTAGCTTCTTGCTCGATTGCTATGAATGCCAAACCACTTAGCCTATCCTCTCCCATCTTAGAATGATGATATGTCTTCAGTCACTGAAGAGTAGAAAATGAGCGCTCTGCACTCGCTGTACTGATCGGCCATGACAATGCAATTTCAAACAATTGGAAGACATCAGGAGCATTAGTAGGAAGGCAATGTTGAAAAAACAAACATGCAAGTTCTACTAGTGTGAAACCAGGATTGGTGAAATTAAGCAATTCGTAGCTTCTGTAAAAACGAAGTTGTGAAAAAAAACTTGAATATATTTGATAAAATTCCTGTATCTCTGTTGCAACTGCTTCATTCACAGATTCTTTCTTATAAGGAGAAGTTCCAAAATGTGTTTTATTTTGCTAGTCATTCTTTGAGAATCTAATTGTTTGATTAACCAATATTTCGTCCAAGCCTCGATAGTAAATATTTATCTTGAATTCTTCTGGTGAAACTGGAAAAAATGCAGTACCCGTGTTTCCGTGATCAAGTTTTCCAGGAACTTTCTCTTCCTGGTCATTGAAACTCTTGCTATATCACAACTTCTGGCACTAAATTTCTTCACAGATGTATTCAGTCTCTTTCCAAAATTGCTTAAGTGTTGCATCACTTCACTCTGAAGACCAGGAGTGGAGTGCTTCTATTTTTGGAAATACTGACAAAATGTCTAAAAATCTCATTTTTGTTTGGATGGTATGTCAGTGAGCGACAAAATACGATGAAGAAATTTCAAGCAGAATGTGAATTCAAAATTTGTTTGCATTTTCTGCAGCCCATCAGCTTCGCTAGCTATTTTTGTATTTGATGAACCAATTGATATTTCTAGAATCTCAACAATCTAGCAGAATTCTTAGATCACTGGTGACAATGTGTGATGACGAACAGTCCAGCACGTTTTCGATAAACTTCAGAGTTTTTTTTAATGGTTGTTAGTGCTCTTTTTATAAATACCTTCAAAAATTGCATTCCTTTTGGCAGATGCATGAATTTATTTACACAACGAATTCACACCATTCAGCATATTTCGCAGTGGTTTGACTTATTCACAAAAGCGTATCACAGCTAGCTGTAAAAGATGAGCATGGCAATGAGTATACAGAGCTCTTGGCTCATCTTCCTTAAATCGCGCAACTACTCAGTTGAACAGGCCACTCATGTTAGATGCCCTGCCATAGCAATGGCCTCACATTCTACTCTCATTTACTCCTATTTCTTCCAAGAATTGCTTGATAACATAATGTAAGTGTTCACCTGTTGTTTCTGCTACATTTATAAAACCCAAAAACATGTCTCAAATTGTAACACCCTCTTGTATTTTGTGTGGATATAGTACACATACACTAACTTCTTCCTTTGAGCTGGTTGATTGGTTGGGGCTGCGTCCTTAAAGGTAGTTTTGATTGGTGGTTCTTGTTTTCTGCCTTTTTTGTTTGTTTAATTTGGTTCAGTTTACTGTTTCTTTTGAGGACATCTGTTGGCCGAGTTTTGTTTAGCTTTCCTTTGTTTGTTGGGAATTTGTTTTCAGCAGTTTTGCCATCCCTGGTTGAATGGGGCGTGTGTTGGTAGTGTCTTCGGGGCATCTTGAGTCACTCCTTCTGTCGGGCCTATCCCTCTAACTGTCATGGAGGGGCAGCCTCAAGGGTTTCAGTTGGTAGAAAGATAAGGAAAGGGGGCAGCGACGGTGCTTGCTTGGTAGGCGAAGAGGCGAGCGGAGCTCAGTCTTGCAAGGTGAGTGGGACGAGGAAGTAGCAGGTGAAGGTGACGATCAGTCGGGTGTGGCCCGATGAAGTTGCAGTACCAATGGTCGATGACTCGAAGAGAACCTTTTTCCATTAGGCGTGGGTGATTGCCCGTTCTGTTTTTGGACTAAACGAGGCGAACGGAAGGCCCAATCGCAGCTCAGGTATGCAGTTGACGACTGGTGGTTGTGATGATCATGAGGATTTGGTGAGTCATCCCAATTTCGCCGTTTTTCTTTTTTGAGGAGAGACTGGATCAGTTGATGATGTCTCTGTCTGATAAACAGTTTTGGATGTCGAGGAGTTTGTCTCATGATGAGTTCCGAGTCGTTTTGAAACATTGTGATTTGCAACTTAAAAGAGACGGGACAAGAACTGTCCAAGTGTGACTAGGAATATAAATGGGTGCGCAGAATTGATTTGCGAGAAGGGAAGCGATGGGCTGATGTTTTGGGAGTGATAGCACTGCAAATTTGAAGGTTGAGGGTCGTTAATACCTGCGGTTACACCATTGAACCAATTTGATGAGTGTCATATTTATACATTTGGATCATATGTAATTCTTGTTCAGAGGTGTACATGGTGTGTGGGCTTTGCCTTGTAAACAGTGCATGTCGTTTTCTCACTGAGTAATTGCATTCCGGTTGTGGTTGCCTTGAGCATAGATTATAACATATGTTTTTTGCCTTTTGGGTGGATGTAGCTCTTAAGAGCATCATTGGTGAAGCCGGGCCTTTGGTGGCAGGCCGAGGATAGGACGCCTTCCACCTTGGTAGTTGGTTCACCTTGGTGACACTAGCTGTTGTTTCATCACAAATAATAGAAAAGGGTGAGCAAGAATTTAGTTCCTGAACAATTCTTTGTACAATCTCACTTTTAATAATTGAAATAATATAATTTTGTATTTGACCACTTTTGTACGAATGAATGTGTGAACTCATAATTTCCTGGATCTCTTTTCCTTTTCATTAACTCTTAGCTCAACGAGTTCTGAGAAATTTCCCTTATTTACTGAAAACTGATTCATCATGTCCTCTTAAAGCTAAACACTGCTTCCAGGGAAACAAAATATTTTCCACTGTGAATTTTACATATAATCTATTTTCCTAGACCTGTCTTGAATGAATTTTTGACAGTTTATCAATAACAGTGTTACCAGAAGATCTAAATTCAGTCCAAAACTGCAATGATTTTTAAGTGCATTTCACTTTTTTCGTGTTTTCAGAATTTTTCTAAAGCTTTCAATTTGATACCCCTCCAGTTGTGAAAGCATCTTCGCCACGCCCTGACTTTTGTTGACAAAATATTCTGAATGAAAAACAGAATGCGGAGTCTTTTATGACACTATATCCTAAACATGGAAAATCTGAGTACCACGATTCCTTAAAACATCTAGACTTTCCTAGAACTGTTTGTATTCTATATTCACATTTACACTGATAAGACCCGTCGCGAACGCTTGCGGTTTTCACACCATGACCAGGATCATTTCCACCTACTCCTATAACTGTACTAACATTAGCAGCTTCACTTGAAACTGTGTTTGTATTTAAAGTTTCTAATTTGGGCTTTGGTTGCTCATTAGTTCCAGCTGAGAAACTAATATCACATTTTGAACTTTTTTTTTTTTTTTGGAATAGTTGTAATACTGTAATTTTTTTCAACATTTTAGGATGAGATTGTTTGTTCTCAATGACTCACCTCATATGATGCTCAGTGCAAGCACATCCCAAGTTATGCAGAGACTGAACTCATACCACACAACACACACACAGTTTAACAACAATACAGCACAGCGTGCTGTGGAAGTTCAGTAACACAACTGGCGAAAGTATTTTTATCAATTGTTGCTGTTCTGCTGTGTGTCAGTTTCGCACTGAGGCCAAAGGTTTTTGGAAGCGTAAATAAGCTAGACTTAGACCGAATTACAGGCCACCTGGAGCTGCCGACCTCACTGTGCGACAAGTCGAATGATATGAACATTCTTTCTGTGTGCATAGTATTTTACGCTTTCTTTTTGTAGATAGTACAATAATTCGTATTACTAGTCAACACAAAACTCAGTGTATATATCAAAGTCACATTGTGTAAAGTTTTGTTTTAAAGGTTAAACAATTTTTAAAAACTATTTTCTGTTTGGGGCGGGGGGGGGGACATCCCCCCTCTCTCTCCCCCAGAGGCGATGCCAATGATTAGGCCCAGGTGACTGCGCACTGGTACAAGGATTCTAAGTGCACAGTTTCAGCCATGATTCTGATTATGGGATGTGGTAGCAGGCCATCACCAACCCTCAATCCTTAGGGTTTTATGGTTATTATTCTTATTTTGGACCCGGTTACCAAGCCATAGGTCATAAGTCAATTTGCCAGTTTAAAAGTTCAGTGTCAAGAGTTTTTAGTTTTGATTTGATGAATTATTCACAAAGACTAATGCATCTTACACTTCATTAGAAGCTGCAGAGTTCAACTTAACTCTTTGATCAAGTTAAATGGCTAGTACATACACACAGGCAGGTATCTTGTACACTAAAGAGAAAATCGTAAGTGTTCAACAAAGGTGATTGATTACTAGATAGTACTAGCTAGCATCCTGTTGGTAAGGTGAGAGGGTTTTACAGCAGGTTAACAACACAGTCTTATGAGCTAACAATGTTGAAATGTGGTGAAAGGACGACATAATATTCATGCCCGAGCCCAGATTTTAACCTAGGAATTCTTGCATCATAGCCGGACTGACGCCTAACCGAATACGCTGCTGAGGCTGGCAGCATCGTATTAAACTGAGTGATTTAACACACTGTAAACTTTCTTGTTCAAGAAATGACGTACACCTTTAATATGTTTAATGTAGGTCTGGAAGCTGTATTTGGGGTTATTGGGGGTATACATATATTTAATATTCAGTGTGTCTGCTACAAAACAAAATTAATACGTTTATGGCAAATAGAGGTGAATGAAATGGTGTTCAACTTCTTGTACACGAAAGATACTGGTTTGTACTTGGCATAAGGATAGATTTGTTGCTCCAGTATTTCCAGTTGCTCTAATATTGTGTTTGGTAGTGAGGGATGATTCTCCGCTGTGAAAGGGTAAACTACTTGGCATGGTATCTCAGTTAAAGAAGCACCAAATAGAAATATTTTGTAGAGTTAAGGACACCAAATTGTGAGAGTTCAGTCAAAATTAGACACAATGGTCTGGCAATCAAAACCACAGATTTCACTGAACAGTGCTACTTCCGCGTGCCAGCTCCGAGTCCCTGGCGTGCATGCATTTTTCTTCGTAAACTTCATGTACGCTACAGTAACACAGTATCAAACACGTCCTTACGATGTTACTACGGCTAGCATGTACATCTTCTCTATTGGTGCTAGTTATGTTATTTATGTATTTACGGGCGAAAAACACATACCTGCCAGGGACTCAGAGCTGGCGCTCGGACAGTATCTGCTCAAAGGTACATATATGCTTACACTATTTATGTGTTGTGTTTGACTGACGTGTTGCTGTTTCCAAACAAACCTTCTAAGACTGTGATCCTGGTTGTTGAAGTGTGAGGATAGGCAGGTAAGTTATCCTACAATTGATTTAGAGGATTTGGTTAAACGTGAAACACTGCTTAAGTTGTCTTAATAAATGAAATTCAAAACTGTCTCTGAATGAAAAAGAGTAACTTGTGGTCCACCAGGTAGGTAGGTAAGTCAAGTAAGCACAAAAAATTGACTGTGCTGGTGAATCACTAGATGCATATTTTTAAGGAAAGAAAGAACTAGTGTTGCCAACTACCAGCAATTATAACTCCTAAGGAATTTTTTTGTTATGAATGTAGAAAATTAAATTCATTAACATGAACCAATTTCCATTAACAAGACACACTATTAAATTCTAGAAACTTCCAGAACATCACAAATGTGTAGTGTGCCAAATTCCCGACACTGGATCCAAAAAACGGAACCGCTCACTGTGGTGGTTACTGAAGAACTGAATCATAGAATGTCTGCAAACACTTCTGACTGCAGCAGCATTTACTGTGCTTCAGAAGTTAAATATTCTGTGAATATTTATGTTGACACCCAAACTTCATTCATAAATATAAGTATATAAATATATGACAACGTAAGTTTCCTCTTTAAGTTTTGACAGTATTGGTACCAACGAGCATTACTCCGACTGGTACTGTCGTGTGTGTTGACAGTACAGAATGGTTTAAACTAGAGTGAATGTTTCTCAAGTGTATCTGGAGTTTTACTGATGGATATAATTAATATAGTAATGATAATGTGTAAAATACATTCACATATTTATTTACGTTTTCTTGAACTACATGGACCTGATTTTGCACAGACTTACTTTCAGAAAACTGGTTCTCCCAACTAAGGTACCGTAGTTAATTGTTGTATGTGCCACTTTACATTTCAGTCTGCCAGCAACCAGTTGGGACATTAACACTATACAGAGTTACCATTCAATTGCTCAGAAAAAATATCTGGGGGGGGGGGGGAGCGCGGGCGCTAAGTCCATTGCAATCAATTGAGACCTGGTATCATGTAAACCCTACATGTTTGTTTAAAGGTCTAAATCAGTGCATCTGTGTTACTAAGCTAACCAGGAACGGAGCTAAGCTTTCCTTCGCCCGGGGCAAGAATTGTGATTGCTCCCTATCCCCGCCTTTCCTGCGCTCTTTTTCCATCAGTCCAATCGACCCAACAGTAGGCTAATAAATGTATATTGCATACGTTGTTTACAGTAACAGTATACAATTTTAGTAGAAGTACATAAAACCTGTACTTACTAGCTACCATTAGCAGTGTTTTAAGTGTGCGTTCTAATTGTGTATAAATACGGTATTTATAACATTACATTGTGCTCAAGGTTAACAAAAATACAAAACTAGTAAAAGTATAAATATTGGTAGATATTGTAACTTTTTACACTCATTTACATTTCATTCTCAAGCAAAAAATGTTCGGCACCACCAGCCCCCCCTCTTAACTCGGCGCTCGGGGCAGTCTGACACCCCACCCCCTCTTGCCCACCCAATCAATATCCTCTCCTTTTAAGGCTAACTATCCAAGGTAACATTTTTAGTGTAATGGATGAGTTCCGCACAATTTGAGTAGTATTTGCGTGCCACCGAGCGTGTGCCAGGAGAAACTTCTTAACATTGGATTTACTGTGGCAACAACAGGAAATGTAGGCCTACATAAGTAGCTAGATAGCTGTAAAAATGCATGCTCATGTACTCGCGCTCGAAAGTGACGTCAGAGAGTGTTGATCCAAATGGCAGAGTGGCAGGGGCGTCATTTGGGGCCACAGGGCGAGGGGCAAATGCCCCCCCCCCCCTGGATTTAGAATTTTATGTGTAGGGAAATATATTTTTTGTATTTTTAAATCTAAATAATGCTAACTTAAGCACGTAAAACTGAAGTTTTATTATTAAAGTATCGACTTTATTAATGCTTATTTAACAAAAAAGATGCAACAAGGTCACTGTCGCCGGAAAAAATTTCTTGCCCCCCCCCCCCCCTAGAAAAACCTGAAATGACGCCTCTGCAGAGTGGGAGTGCGATTGCGAGTAGGCCTACGTGTAGCGAACATCTGTGAATGCATGCTTGATGCATACTCTCGGAGGCCACTGTTTATTTACGTCTGAAAATATGCGAGATGAAGAGAATGCATGAAACACGCAAGGAATTGTAGGAGCGAGTACGAGTGCGAGCACGAATACAAATACGAGTGCGAATTATTTGGAACACAGCCTAAGCCACATTCACAATTGACATGGCGCAGTTAAAAAACATAGCGTAACAAAGTAACAGCCTGTGACACGAGTGGTGGCGTTCACAACTAATACTTGGCATGACTTACGTGGCGTAACTTGCTTGACATGATGTTAAAGATGGTCATCTCTGAGTTTTCTTAGTCAAGTTTTTTTATGCTGGCCTATACGAATGTCAAACGTCATAAGAGCTGATGGCGCCAAAATTTTCATCCAATAACAAATTAGTTCTTCCTTGTTTATCATTTTCTGATTGGTCAGGAGACAGTATATGTCGTGGTTATTGTGTACGGACAATTTCGCATGTTATGATGTGTAAGTTATTTTTTTTTTTCATGCCGATTACTTGAACAAGCCGTAAATGAACCATGGAGAACCTAAATAATTAGATGCAGTTTCAGACCCAAACACAGATGGTCCTCGTGCCTAATTTGATACCAAGCACATGTCCATTTGAAAGTAACATTCGCACATGCTGCAGTCAAATTAAGAATAGGTTTACTTCTACAAACTGATACATATAGGCCTATACAAAGTCATAAAATAGCTAGGTAAAAGAAGGGTACAAAACCTTAGCAAGACCATATCTTGAATGGTGACTGGTGCCACAGAGTCCCGTCCCAATTCTTGCGTGAGTCCAAAGCTCCAAAGTAGGAAGTGCATGTAAGGTGACTGGGCGGATAAAATTATTCATATCCAACGCTAAGAAGAGCAAAAGCAGATAGGGCGACACGCGTCTAAGCCCGTGTCTGAACTTGTCTTCTCAGTGAGACATTTACTAAAATTTTTGTTATAATGTTAAAGCTAAAAATGTACTGTACGTGCCTATGGCCTATACATTCCTTTAAATTCAGGAAAATTATAAGCGCACGGTACCAAAAAAAAATCGGCGATGAGAAAATAAGCTGAAATAATTATTGAAGGGCCTGAAATGTTTATACACGTATGTAACATTCTTTAAATCCTATTTATAAGCAGAATTAAGAAATGTTTCATGCTTGTTGAACAGTTTTTTTTATATATAATATTTCTATCTGCCGAAGCTCTGCACCTTCACAGCGATCCTAGATCGCTCATGAGTAGGAAATACAAAGTCGAGACTGAAGCAATGGAAGACTGCAAGAACAGGGGAAAAGGAATATCCCAAGAAAAATCCGCAGGCAATGGCAACAGCTACCATGTTCCACTCTTTTGGAAATCGGAAGCAACCCCACCGGGAATCGAACTCGGGTCGCAGTGTAAGAGACAACTCACCTGACCACTACAATGTCGGCAGAAGGAAGTCGTATTCTTGGATATTCAGGACCAGTTTACTTTAACTGAGAATATGATAGATATATATTTACTGTCCAGTTGAGCATTCAACGAATTTGAACTCTTCAATGAGTAGATACAAAAATGACAGACAAGACAAACTATAAAACAAGTAGACAAGACAAACAAAACAAATTTTGCAACAATTTAAGTATCCTTGCATTCGCTGTATGTAGGGACCTAAGTTAAATCAATACCCTATATACAATACATTAAACGAGATAAGAGGAGCAGGTTGTTGATATACCGTGCATATACATACACTCACAAATATGCTGACAGTTACAATTCTGCTCATGATTATTAGCAGCTAACATGTACATATACAAAAGATACATACATCTGTATAACTATTTTTTTAAGCGTGATGGAACATCGACTGTGTTTCAGGAAATATTTGTTGGAATGATAATGGTGCGATAAATATATTTTTTAAAAATACTATTTGGCATTAAAATATTTTGTGGAACGAATGTGTAGATACAGGGACAGCCAACCCTATGCCCGCGGGCCAAACACTGGCCCGCCACTGCATTTTAAATGGCCCGCCATAAGCTGAAGCAGTTGCATAATATTTCAAAGTTACTTACACTGACAGCAAAAATATTTAAATAATGATTTCATATTTGGCAACGCTCCTTATCTAAATACTGTGGAGACAATTATCTGTTATACTACTATAAAACAGCATGTTAGTCTTCAGCTCATAAAAAGAAGTCGACGTGAAATTTTTTATCGTGGCCCGCGACATTATTCGTTTCGACTTTTGGGCCATAACTTCGAAAAGGTTGGACACCCCTGGAGAATAATACGTGATGATTCATAAATACTTTACAAACTAGGAGGGTGGGTTCCTTACACAAAACAAGAGTCCAAAAATCCAAGTTTTGGGTTATAAATGAAAGTTTATATCAGTGTGTTGCAAGGTAATTAACTGGTTCCAGAAGTAAAATTAATGTTGTAAAACAATTACATTATGGATACAAGTATGCTGATGATGCCCTCTTGTATCCTCAATGGCGGATGTGGGAGTAATTGACGGGGTGAGACAGCGCGTTATCAGACGTGTGCTGGGTTTGTGAGGAAGCAATAGGGTGTAATTTCTAACATCTACAGTGTTTGTGTTAATAGCATCAGTGAAACTGTCACAAACTTAGAAACATACTTTCATTGATAACATAATTCAATTATATCTAACAACATTAATTGTATTACCAGTCAGGTACCTTGCAACACATTGAACAAAACTTTCATGAATTAACTCAAGTGTCCGGTAGACCCATTGAGTCCGGCTGTCTAGTTGCGTGCTAACACAGTCGGTGTTGGCTAGACCTGCTAGACGGTTCCATATAAAATAAATGGTTCGTGGTGCAGCACGAAGGTGACCTTTCCACCATTTTACTAACGAGCAAGTACAGTGAATATGCATAGATTTAAGGTGACAAGAAACAGCATAAAATAACTTATTTTATGGTGTCTTGTCACCTTCCTCCCTCCCAAAACAAAATGTTTTACAGTTTATCAAAGCCGGGTTGAAAATTTAAGATGGGTTTTAATAGATGGTTTCACGGATCTGGATCCGTTTTAATGCGGAACTACACCCACCAGTCCAACAAGTGATTCTGTTCCGTGGATCCGTATCAATTCAGACCTACACACCTCTAGCACTCATATTTGTCGAACAGAAACGTCCTACTGGTAGGATGTTCTGTCCTGTAGGTAGGACTGTGTACAATATATTATTAAATCTATGCATATTCACTGTACTTGCTCGTTAGTAAAATGGTGGAAAGGTCACCATTGTTCTGTGTTATACTGCAGTCGGCGAAAATTTGCTACTTGCTATCATGACTTGGCCGAAGTTAGCAAGAAAAAACCCTACGAAGACTACAACATCAGAACATGACATTTCCTTATTGTTAGCTCTGTGCTATCTTCAAAATATAATTTCTGTTATTACTTGTAATTTTTTATATACTAACTAGCCGTCCCCCGCGGCTTTGCTCCGAGTATTATTCGTAACTTATAATATTTACTTTAATTGAAAAACCTATTTGTACACAAGATTGGTACTTCAGTCATCAAGTGTTAGAATGTCCAAGCGGCTAGTTGAACTAATTCTGCAGCAGGATAAGTAGCTACAGCTGTCCACGCGTAAAGCAGTCTCTGCCACTAATAGCGACTTCGCCTGGGTCTTTTTTATAGCCCTGACAATTTGAGATTGTGGGGTAGTTACAGACACCTAAGGTAAGAGGTTAATCGAATGAAAAACATATGTGTACCCTGCGCACAACCATTGATGACGGTGTCCTCAATTATATATTTTCAAAATATTCACTTTAACTTTATTGCCATTACAAAGTTTCAGAGGGTAAAGGTTTCGCGGAAACGTATTTGGTGCCCCAAACGTGAGATTAGTGAGATGATATATCGTCGGTTTACTGCCAAAAGTGACAAAGTCAAAATGAGATAAAATTATAAAAATGCTAGGAATATGTATATGTTGTTCACGAACAATTGCCCAAGTTTAAAGTCTATTCGTCGTTTCGTACTGTTGTGTCACAATATAGTAACCTACCACATTTTTGTTAATATCTACAATTTAATAGTGATTTTAAACGAAATAGCATTTAAGACTTAATCACTTTTGGCAGTATACCGACGGTATGTCAGCTGATATTGTAGAGGAACCTAAGTGGAAAGCGAACTGCAATTTTACCCCTTTTAAAGAATACATGTAAATTGCACTAATTAGATCTGCCTTGTAGCTTTTGTGTGTCAGAATTGAACGTTCGCACGCAGCTTTTAACGGAATTCGAACCCACAACCTCCCGGAATTTAGACCTGAGTAACAAACAACTGCGTCACGTAACGTCGAAATAATTCAAGAAAATAAAATTTAATGAAAAAAAAAATATCTGTATTCTGGGCTCATAGAGGTTGTACAACACCACGTCTCAATAGGTTACTGTACAGTGAAACTCCTGTATAGGTTGTTTCTCGCTTCTCGTTCCTGCTTATCGGATCGTCTGCCTTGAATATTGACCAACTTAGTTTATTCTTATTAATCACGTTTCTTATAAAGAAAAGAAATTACATACATATTTTTTTTTAATATTTACGTAAGCATCACTCTGACGCGAACAACGCCTCAATATCGCTACTGGTTAGATAGTTATCGTGGGTTGATGGAAACAAAATTTTGTGCTTTTTGACCCTTTTGGATGTCGAATTTCGAAATATTTTAAATTTACATCTTAGACATTCGTATAAGTATCCAACTGAAGTGTAAATCACATCGCTAGCCCGTTCAGTCGAATCAAAATCGATAATTCACTTTAAAAAAAAAAAAACACATATCACCCCTTCACAGTATTGAGAAATCGAATTTTGAAAAATCTTAAAATCGTTTTGCGATAATTACTGTAATCATCATCCTGAAGCAAAAATTAATTGTATATCTCGACGGGTTCAATAGATATCGAGGATTTATCTAAAACACATTCAAGGTATTTTCACCACCTAAGAGAGTAAATTTCGAAAAACCCTTTAATCACGTTTTAGAATACTTTATTGGTATCTCCTAGACGTAAAAAACACAACATTAGCCCGCTGGGTTCAAGATATATCGACGATTAATTGAAAACGCTTTTCACCATTTTTCACCCCTTTTTATCTCCTTAGGTGGCGAATTTCGAAAATTCCTGAAATTTATTTTTAGGTATTTGAGTAAGCATCAATCCTAAACAAATATCACGTCGCTATATAAAAAGCTATGGGATCGGCATATATCTAATGTGTGTCGAAAACACACATTACCCTCTTTTAACCAGTTTAGGACCGAATTCGGAAAATATATTTAAAATGGTACTTTGGATATTTGCAAAAGCACCAATTTAAAGCAAAGAGCACTTCGATATCTCGATTGATTCGATAGATGTGGAAGGATAATCGAAAACACATTTCACGTATTTTCACCCCCTTGAATAAATAACTTCGAAACGTCTTTGAGTCCTGTCATAGACATTTGTAAAAGTAACCAATTAAAGTTAAAATCACGATACCCAATTGTGTTTCAAAGATATAGACGGTTCATAAAAAACACATTTTGTCCCTTTTTACTGCCCGGGGGTCGAATTTAAAAAAAAAAACTTAAAACTGCTTTTTGGGTATTTACGTAAGCAATATTTTGAAGTGAATATCAACTCTCTATCCCAAAGGGTTCGACAGATATTGATAGTTGATTAGAAACACATTTAAGGTCTTTTCACCCACTTAAATGTTGAATTTCGAAAAATCCTTAAATTGGCTAATATGCATTTTTACGAGTGTCCTATTAAAGTAAAAATCACGATGATAGGCCGTCGGGTTCGAGCTCTATCGACGTTTCTTCGGAAACACATTTCACCCCTTTACACCCCCTTAGAGGTCGAATTTCGAAAAATCCCTTCTTAGTGCTCGCCTACGACCTGAGGGGAACCTTCAAAAAAATTTCACGATTCTAAGTCCAGTGGTTTGGGCTGCAGTTAGATACGTCAGTCAGTCAGTTAGTCAGCTTTCATTTATTTATATATATATATATATATATATATATATATATATATATATAATTAATTGTTAATTGCATGCAACAGTCAGATACATAATATCAATGCATTATTTCATTAAAACGTTTACTTTTCGCTGTTGCGAAACTGATTCATGGCAACGTGCATATTTTTGCCGACTACCACAGAAACAGTGACCTTAATACAGTTTTATTTATACTGAGTGATTGTAGGCAAATCAGTGTGAAAACTGTCCCAATCATAAGTGCTGACTACAGCATCGCTGCTCGAAGCGAGAGACGGCCCTACTGCACATCTGGCGTAGTTGACCTTCCCTCGCAGCACGCATTGTCCGTCGGCGGCTCGAGGCCACGAAAATAAAATAACTTAGGGGAAAAAACGCCGAACATCTGAATGTTGTTTTATTAAATATGCGCGCCACTCGCTGGTATAAGAACAATTACGCTGCGGATCTGTGCACGTGTTGGTTCGTACGAGTGTAACGATGGCGAGGGTTTGCTTCCGAAATTTTGTCATCTGTGTGGTGAGTGGATCAATGAGACATTCTATGACAACTCTGAAAGAATTTTTTTTTCTTCAGAAAATTATTTTATTTATTTATTTACTTCCTTAATACACTGAAGAATTGTAGCCAAGTATTTTGTTGTAATATTTTCTTCGCGTAAAGCTGTGCTTGGAATGTGTTACAGTGCATCTTTCTGTATTTTTTAAATTTGTATTTTTTAGTATACTGGCCGTTCTGAACCCCTACCCCGTTCCAACACCCTCCTCCCATCCCCCATTCTTTGTCAGAAACTATTCGCAGGCACACACGCATAAGAACCACCTCCCCTAGCAGGGGTGCCCATCCCCCCATCCCCCAAGAACCTATGCGCAAATCCCCAACAAAAACTCAAAAGTAAATTTACGAGTTACACTTCAGTGCCAGAGAGATATTTAGGCTACCATTTCGTAAAAACAATCGTAGCACGTACAACTGCTCTAGTTTTTACTAGCCTACTTTTTAGGTAATACCAGATAGCACTTGTACAACCGTGAAAATATTTTTCGTTTACGATTAAACATTTTATTCTTGAAAAAAATGAATCACCTCCCCCCCCCCCCCCCCCCCCAAAAAAAATTCTAAATTGTAAGTTATTGTGCTGTGCTACGATAAATATAGTAGGCCGTATACATATTTACTTGCAATAGATTTTTGTACGTAAATAGCTAAAATAATATAAATTTTTAGACCATGAATGTTTCGTATTTTATAAGTATTTTATAAATCTTGCAATCCGTATTAAGCTGAAGCAATTTCCTGCAATTTGTTTAATTTGTTAACCTTATACGCGAACTTTTTCTGGCGTTTTAATACTTAAAAAATCATGTATATTTTAAACGTAGTTTCTCTTATTTTCCGTCAAAAATAGTAAGCGGTTTGAGTTATGTAAGGTATTTTAAGTATTTATTTATTTTAAGATAGTGACGAGCCAAATCCCTTGTAAGTTTCAAAACAATTGACTACTAAGTAGTTATCATTATTTACACAAATTTATTTTATAGGCAAACTAAAATTTCATGTTTAGCGTAACATAACTTCCACTGCATTCGCATTGCGTATTGATTGAAAACACATTTCGATGATGAAGAATGAAAACCTTCTATGTCAAAATTTTTTAATTTCACAGGAAAGAGAAAAAACTCTTTATTTTGTATGGAGCACGTCCACAGCTGTAATCTTTATATAACATATTTAGTTAAACATTTATTTACTATGTTTACTATGTCAAACATACTTCGTAAAATTTCCTGTGCAGTAACATTAAAAAGAACGCTGAAAGTTGACATAGAAGGTTTCAATTCTTCACCTTACGACCTACTATCCCGTCAACTATCACCACGCAAAATTAGGGGCACGGTCTACAGAAATTTTCATCGCCGTGTTTTTTATTTTATTTTTTTATTTGCAGCAGATATTTTTGTTTTCTTATTTTAGACACAAAATGTGACCAAATTTTGCTCTTATGAAATTTTTTTTATCTCTAATAGTTTCACGTAATGGCTTGCTGAAGTCAAAATTTGCAAGTTTCCGATTTAAGGACTTCACTAAAACCAACTGACATACCAAACTGGAAAAAATTCACAATGGATTAAGACATCGCAGGGCACAATTTGACGTACATAAAAACAAAGAATAAAAACTTTGAGCATTTAAATAAAAATGCTGAAATTTAAAAAAAAAAAAACATTTTTAAAAACTCTATAATTTTTTTAAATAAAAAAATAATTGTGATTTAATATAGCTGAACATGCAGCCTACAACATCGTTGTTTACCGTAAATTTTTTCAGTTTGGTAAGTTAGTTGGTTTTAGTGTCGTCCTTAAAACGAAAACCTGCACATTTTGGCTTTAACGAGCCATTATGTGAAAAGTATGCGAAATAAAAAAAACTTCATTGGAGCAAAATTTTGTCACATTTTGTGTCTAAAATAAGAAAAAAAATCTGGTACAAATAAAAAATAAAATCATAATGATGAAAATTGCCGTAGACAGTGTCCTTAACACACTTCGTCGTGATTCATCCTGTATAGTGGCGAGGTTTCACTAAACATTTTTGTAGCTTTATCTGCTCATAAAATAGCTCAAAAACTGGTTTTTGCTGCAAGCATATAGGGCAATTGACTGACAATAAGCAAACCACACAAGGTGAGGTTAGAAAGTTTCACGGCCTTTTAACAACGAGGCCTTAAGAGCCGATAAGGCTGAAATGAGTTGAATGGATAACGTAACAGCCATGTCCGAGTCGGGATTCGAACTTAGGACCTCTCGCACCGTAGCCCGGTACTTAGCCGATTATGCTACGGAGGCCAGCAAACCATATAAGACAGCAACACATACTTAGTACATACATACATTCATGCATACATACATACATATACATATATATTCATGCATACTTACATACATACACACATACATACATATATACATACATACGTACATACATACATACATACATGCATACATGCATACCTACATGCATACATACATACATACACACTTACGTACATACTTATATACATACATACATGCATGCATCCATACATATGTACATACAAGCATACATACATGCATAAATACATACGTACATACATAAATACATACATAATTCCAACCCAGAGCAGACAGTTGAAAGGTGTTTAACTTACCTGCACGATATGCGTATTATGCAAAACTATTCTGGAATAGCACAATACAGCTGCGCCGCACTAAAGTAAGCAAGAAGTAGGGAAGGGCACGTTCCAGAGAAAAGAAACAGTACTCACAGAATGATATCAAGGTCGTCGTGTCACTACACACAACATCCTTGAGTACAAGGAGCCACATGATCGTAAAACATACGGCGATCAACATGGCATTCACTTGACCTCCGTACTGAAACTCGCTCTCACGCCCTTAAAGACTCAGTTAACTGTTCCGACCGTGGTGCACATAAAAGAGAATTATTACTCATACGTTAAGGGGGAGTGTTAGATAATTTTATTGTATTTTGAGTTTATTCAAATTGTATTATCAAAATTGTCTCTTTGACAAAGCATAGGATATATTCTTTGTAAACTGCTCGTCATAAATAATAATGAAATCTTTCATTAATTTGACATGCAGAATCATTGCAAGAGAATTATCGGTTAACTTAAAAGATTTCTCTTGCAATGATTCTGCATGACAAATTAATGAAAGATTCCGTTATTATTAATGTCGGGCAGTTTACCAAGACTATATCCTATGCTTTGTCAAAGAGACAATTTTGATAATACAATTTGAATAAATTTTACGACACAAAAAGTGAAAATACAATAAATTTGTCAAACACCCCCCCCCCCCCCTTATTTTCCCCAAG